>VZSV01000308.1:106007-151830 GCA_013398735.1 Nothocercus julius
TTTTTTTTTTTTTTTTTTAAGTTACTGCTGTATCTACTTGTAGCAATCATGAAAAAAAGATTTTTTTGCAGATCCCTCTGACTCTGTGACTCTGTTTTCTTAGTCCCTTAGGAGTGGAGTATTGTTGCCATTTTACAGATATAAGGAGGCTGAAACCTCAGATCCTAAAGGCAGTATTTTAATTTCTGAGTTTTAAGGAACGTAGCACCATTCATTTTGTAAGCAGTAAAGACTGGATTCACCTCACTAGTTTTAACATTCTTAAAATTGTATCTATTTAAACCTAGCGTGTCAGTTCCCTCTATCGTCAATGGGAAATGGCACCCTAAGAGAGCCTTTTATCCCATCTAATCCCATCCCATTCCTGTCTGAGTTTAGCTAAGGTAAGAGGAATGGCTGTACCGGCCCGTAACCAGTGATTTTCCCCTGATTATAGAAAGTGTCTAAAAGATAACCTATTTTAGACATGTAATTTTTAGTTAGTTAAATTTAGGTGAGATAAATTCATGCCCTAACAAGAGTCAGCCTTAATTATGGCCAGAAATGATGATTAGCTGTTCAATATTAAAAATAAGAATAAAATCCACTTGTGTAGTATTTCAAAGTGTAGCATTTTAAATAATAAAAATAGAAGTCATCCTACTTTTGAGAATATGATCTGAGTATCTTGTGCAAGGTGTCAGAAGATGACACTCCAAATTTCCTGAAACAAACCCCCATTCTTATAGATCAGACATTATTTGTTCATAAATGTTAGTGATCTATTGAAATTGTTACCATTTTCAGGTATCTTCCAATTTATGGAAATGGTAGCCTTCCATTTTCGGGGGAGTGGATATTTCCTTTTCACCATTCTTGGATACTGTATTGCATGTATTCTTGAATGCACTGAAACAATAGTAGAAATCTCCTTCAGCAACCACAGAAAAAACAAGTGCTATAAGTGTCATAGGGAAGACTGAAGGAAAATTAATACCAGTTTGGAAATCTTTTTTTCAGTGAAATTTAGGGATCTTTATCTAAATTTTTAGTATTTGGACTCTTAATCTCAGTTAACAACACACTTGATGTTGTTTATTGATAACATTACCTGGTCAGCATGGAAGACATCCGCAGTTTAAATATCTGTCATGGACATCTAAAATCTTCAGCCAAACGCTTGTTCCTGGAAATACAGGACTGAAACATCGTGATAGCCATATCACTGCTATTGTTTTAGTCCTGAATTAGGACTAAATTAGTGAATTAGTCAGAAAAAGGAGTTCAATTATTACAATTCGATAGGTTTTCTTTCGTTCTGTTTTGTTTCACTGCCTCATAACAAGTTTCTGCCCATTGCCTTTAGCCCAGAAGTGTTATGAGCATGAAGATAACATGTGCAGATGTAAAAGAGAAGATCTTTTTTTTCTAGAATATGTTTTCTCTATGTTTTTCAGGTCTGTAGAGGTGCAGTCGATTTACCTTTTCAAACAGTTACATGTTTAGAAGAGATTTTGATACTCAAGAAAGGTTTTGGAAGGCGGTCTTCATGATCTGTATATAGAGAGTGAGAAAATTAGTTGTCCAGCTGAAGGCCCTAGACCTCAGCTGAGGAGAAATGCTTCAGTTTGCAGACTCTGACGGTTTGTATGACCTTTAAAATTAATGTAGTCTGATTCAGCAAGATACTTAAGACAATTCTGTAAGCACAAGAATAGTCTTTTTTGAGATAAGTCTGATTACGAGATCATTTAACAGGAGACACAGGCTGAAATGCCCTGTTGCATCAGGGCCTTCATCCATCTGTGCCTGGCTCATTTTCTGTGATCTTTTGTCTGTGCCCTTGCAGCGTAGGCTGTTGGAGGGCACAAGCTGTTCATTACTGCGTCTGCAGTGGGTCATGGTTTTAGTTGCAATGTGTAGAAGATGAAAAAAAATGATTAAAACATAAAAGTTTAATTTGAACAAAATTTTGCAGGACTTTCTGTACATGGTAATCCAGTTGACTCCTAGGTATGATTTTGGTGAATCATACTGGTGTTCTGTGTTTTCTTCTGCGTATGTTTTCAAGCCTAAAAATTAAAGATTGCAGTCTAAAAGTTAAAGACTGAAGTCGCAGAAAAAGTTCATCTGAAAAGGACTGATTTTCATAGAAAAATTAGGACCCATTAATAAGTTCTCAGAGCGACACTGTCAAGATCAGTAGAGAATTAGATTTCTGTTGCAAGATTAAATAAGACGACAGCAAAAGTAGTTTTCCCTGGGAAGATTATAAAGATCTTGTCCTGTATATGTTGTGGAGTAGCATAAATGTTGCTGAACACAGGTATGGTTCTTCTGGGCTCCTCAGTGATTCCCAGGGAAAGCTGTGCAAAACAAAGCATGTTGGAAATAATTTCTTGGCATCTGGATTTCCCTGATACTTAGCAGCTACAGATGTCATCCTAGTGCATCTGGAAAACAGATTTCTTGTCAAGAGTGTATTTTTTTTTTTCTCTATCATGTAGCAAGCAAATACATGTTTGCAAATTAAGCAACCTCGTATGAAACGTGCCAGGCACAATTTGGGGGTTGCTGGGGGTGGAAAGCTTTGGTTTCTCTAACATCTGGATCTTGTTACTTCACTAGTTTTTCCTCAGTGGTGGAAGCAGATGGTTGTCTAAACCTTTAGGCAACATGCTTGCTCATCAGTTTTTGGCCAAGGGCAGGTATTTATGCCCAGGACTTGAAGAATTCCAGGTAAAAAATCCCATAGCCAAATGACAGAAAAGTGTTTTCCAAACACTTTTGTTTTTCCCTCATGGGTGGGGTTACAATTTTATGGATAATCAGCTGGCACCATCCGTTACTTGTGCTATAAATGCTCCCCTGAGAAAACTGGCTTTGCTCTTGACTGCCACTGTTGTAGCCAATGTAAATACTGCTTGCAATTCCTAGGGAAAAAGTGAGGTGAGAGATTGCGGGAGGGCTAGAAGGGCCGTCAGAGCAAGGGCTTAGATTTCAGCTAACCTTGTGTTCAAAGGCACCCCCAGCTCTCCAACGCTGGGGCTTTACTGACAGTTCCTGCTCCATAGAAGGGGCTCAGGAAGGCAGGAGGGGTGTTTATGGAGAGGATGGTGGTTTCCTTAGAGTTTAGCAGGAAAAACTGGGAGAAATTTGCATTCTGGCAGGTATTTAAGCACATATTTAATATTAAGCCTGTGAAATCAATAGGATTATTCCTATCTAACTTCCTAAATATTATTATATGGCATGGAATTGAGCTGTTTAAGAGAATATCTACATGCAGTCACCAATTAATACCATGGCTAGCAAAGACACAGGTAGATCTACTGTTTAGGGAGAAGCTTTCTGATGGAGGATATAGCTTGGTCTGTTTTATCTACATGAATAGTTATTTCCTAGTCACCTAACCTTTAAAGATCTAGTCATAGACATTCAATAGTTAAATATTAATAGTAGCATATAAAAGGAACAGAGAAGATAAGGCAGCATAATATGTGAAGGTGACATGGAAGACGGGCATGTAATTCAATCTGAAAATGTTATGATCAGCTAATGCTAGCTGAAATATTCTTGCTATCTCATTTTTATTTAGTTTTTAATAATTTATTTTTCATTTAAATAAAACAGAAATTGGATCACAATAAGAAATTGTCTGTGTTTGGGAATGAGAATTTGCATTGCTGATATATGTCGTGTCAAAAATGATGGGTGATACTTTGATGAAAAATGCAACTATAAAAAGAGATGACTTTAGCAGGAAAAATAAATTTTGAAAGTATTACAGTTGTAATAGTAGCTTATTATATTTTCTAAATGGAACCAAAAGAAATGTATAAATAGATATTTTCAAATACGCCACAATGCAGACAAAAATATATTTTTTTCTTAAAGAAAAACGATCATTCTAAGTTACTATTGCAAAACTAGCTCTCAGTTTTAAAAATCCCATTAAGTGAAATATACATCCAAGTAAGATGCCAAGACTGATAGCTGTGAAGATTTAGATAATAGATTGTGCAGTGGGAAGGGAGAACTGTTGTCATCCAGTCTGACTTCATGAATTATTTTTTGTTTGAATTGGTGCAGATCTCTGGTGGTGGGTAGAGATACACCTGATCTTTCTTTGAGAGCTATGGGTTAAAAATGTTCTGTTTGCTCCTGTGCTGGCACTGTTACAAAATTGCACTTTATTTCTGATTGTTTCTCAGTTAACATTCAGGCATTTAATCTTACGTTTCTGTCTGGTAGAAATAGGTGGACTGAGCCAATGGTCAAACTTTTGATCTACAGAATAATACCTGATCTGAAGGCCTGACCTTAGTCTGTTAGATGAATAAAGTATCCTGAGCTACTCTGTTCCCCCATTTGTATTGCCCAGGCCTTAACCAATCTCGTAGAACATACCTGAACCTTCGTCAGGGAAGTTTTTTTAGTGGTTGGCCAAGACTGGATTCAGCTTTCTGAGCATGTTTACCACATGAACAGAACAATATCTTCAATACTGCTTGAGGTTTTTTTTTCCGTCTAAGTATTAGGCCTTCGGGTCTCTGCTAAAAATCACTAATTCCAGCTGATTATTCTCTGGATTTCAATACCCTTCTCAAAACTATAGCTTTGCCGGAGAGATGCTGTAATATAATCATCACTCTTTGAGATTAAAGATATGACTTTAGATTTGGCTGTATCAAAATAAACATTATTTAATTGTGTGTACTTTACCACACAACCCTGAAGGTTTCTTCATAGTTTGGGACTTCTTTGATCCTTGTAGTACCCACAGCATTTATCAGAGAGTGGATTTGATGTTTCACTTTTATGGGGTTGATGGAAAAAGAGCAACTTAACAACTTGATTAACAACTTAATCTGTCCTTTTGGGCTCTCCCTAGGAGGAAGTGTTGAGAAGAATTCTACTTTTAAAGTTGTACCTAAAGACATTTCTATTTTATTCTGTTTTATTCAATGTTATTCTGTTTTTTTTTTCTCTTTTTATATTATTCTTTTTCATCTATTTACTTGAAGTATGCAGGATTAATGACTCTTTGTTAGGTTAATAAACTACAGGGTTGCATTTCAGCCATTACATTATTGTGTTGGCCTTAGGTCTTGATCAGGCGTGACTCATGCATGGGTCTGGCATGCATGATGTCCCCCTAAAATCTGTCTCCTGCTAACAGGTTTATTGTACGGACGGGGTGTTAGAGAATGTACAACTGTTATGCAAAGGTAGGATTTTACACGTCTGTAGCTTTGCATTTTAAACACCCAGCATCTCAATGTGCTGCGGTTAATTGGAACTGGCAGATGATCATCACAGGTGAGACAGTCATAGAGAAATGCACTCATTCAGGAAAGAACTAGATGGTAATTTCTGAAGACTGTAATGCATAGGGCAATTCCAGATAGACTAAACAGTAAATAGGTCTAAAATCTGTGCATGTGGCTGTCTTTCTTTTTTTTTATTTTTTATTTTTTAACTGATGCTCTCATTTAATGGTTACCTGTCAAAGTTGCTTAGGCCTTATTTAGATCTTATTTTAGGTTTGCTATAGCCTTCAGATACCACCTATTATCTTTTCAGAGTTATTTATTGATACCTTATTTTTACTGGTTATACAGTCAGAAGTAAAATTAGAACAATTCAATGTGATTCACTTCTTAGTGATTTTTTTTAAAGGCTTTATATAGGGTTTGAACATTTCTTAGCATTTCTCTTCTTTGCGTAGAACACATTTAGAAAATCACTTTTGCTTTAACTAAACAACTACTAGACTCTTTGGTTTTAACTTCCTGTGCATCACCCAAAGTGTTTTCTTTGATCAGAATCAGATGAGGAGTTTGGATGTTAATAATGTGGATATACTTACGGCTGCCTCTGTGTATTTATTGGCAGCTTGTAGCTAGCTTGTATGGGAGACAATTGCTTTTCTAATAGCTCCTTAATTCTTGGCTTTAGGCTTGTGCTTTGCCTCATCCCTGGATTTCTTTGTATCGAGCTTTGTTGTGAGCTGAATTCCCAGGACGTGCTGCTGCTCCTGTTACCACTGTTGAACCGGATGATTCCCTGGGAGAGTGGAGGGATCGCCACAGTTCATTATCAGAGGCCAAAGAAGCCATTTCAGACAGGAGGAGAAGGCAAATAAATTATAGCTCTTACCAGGCAGTGTGGCGGCTTGTCAAGACAGGTCAGTGCTAAATTGAGTTGTAATGAAGTGTTTTGATTTGGGAATGGTTAAACTCTCCATTTTGATTTTAAAAGTCAGAGAAGTATTACGGAAGTTGTGAGTGGTCCTTTCTCTGTCTATTCTGAGCAACGTAGAGTGCTGGAATTTACTCCGAAGTAGCAATATTGGAAAAGCTTTCTGTGTAACATACTGATCACAGGAGGAAGAAAGCGCCCTATTTCAGTGAAAAACAGCTTCTGATTTTAAAAATAATTAAATTGAGACAGCTTTTTCCTGTTTAAGGTCTTAATTAGTTGATTTGTACAGTATATTTGGAGACTACAGCATTTGTATATATTTGTGCAATGTGGATGACAGACTCTGGCTCTGAAATAGCACAATTTGAATTATATCTGACACAGTGCCCCTTTGATGTTTTTCCATTGATTTACTTTAGAAGCTGATCTCAATCCAGATTAAATACTCCATTTTGAAAATCATACTGTTTATTTTTGGATTGAAGCTCATAGAGTACACCAAATCTGTGATACCCTGTTTAAAACACAGACTAGTGCCAACTTGAAGATACAGTTAGGCTATATTTGAAAGAAAAAGAAAGACTGTGCAAGTATTTTAACTAAAAGTTTTTATTCAAAGTCATCTACAGATTCACAAGTTATGTTGTGTGATGGCTTTCTGTTTCACAAATACCACCATAACTGCAAATGCTGATAATGATTTCAGAACGAGTGAAGGAAGAGGCTTCATGGGCACGGAGGGATGCAGACAGGGTCCCTGCTGCTCGAAGCTTGGAAATAACCATCGGCACTGCCACGCGGGACTGCTCCCCCATGCCAAGTAACTGCTCATGCTTCTACTGCCTGTTTGTTGTCCTTTTTTCTTTGCATCTTTCCTTAGTAATATTGAGGTATATCCAAGGTGCTGTAGGCCCACTGTAGGTAATGTATTAGCATTCACTAAAAAAACTGAAACACTCTCTGAGTAACATCTTTCCAACCCAAACCCCTCTCCTCCTATTCAGTCCTGTCAGACTTTTGCTCTAGCGCAAATGCAGTAAGATGTGTTCCATAGAGTTTGCTTAATTTCTGAGACTGACCTGAGAGGCGAAGTAGCTAGCAAAGTGATGTTTTAATATTTAATGGTTAGAAAAGTTACAGGATGAGTTTTTTTTTTTAATATATATATATTTAATGATTGGAACTACTCAGAATCTTCTTGTAGAGCATACTCATGCTTGGTTGCTGTAACAGAATTTTAAATCTAGTAGGAGTAATTTTAAGCCAGTGTTCTGGATCTCAGACAGTCTCCGCGGGAAACAAACATGCCCTGCTCTCTGTCCCTCGCTGCGGCCAGCTGGCAGTTTGGTGTCCAAGGTTGTACTTTCCATGGAAATGGAAAGCTGTTGCTTTTTTAAGATAATGCCTAACAAACATAAACTAAGAGGAAGATTATTGGGCTGTGGACAGAATGCAGTCGCGTCTCTGTCTCACATGGTTCTCCCAGGCACTTGGTGTTGCTGGAGAGTTGGGACCCAGAGAAGCAGTCACCAACTTTGACCTTGTTGCTGTTGGGCTGGGGGCCAATGTAGCAAGGGGAGATGGTGCCTTCTGTCCTCTCCCACCATGGAGACGTTGACCGCATGCAACCAGGGGCGCCGCCGGCATCCCGGCTCCTGCAAATCTACCAGCGCTTTCACTCCGTTATAAAATATCTGGTTGGAATCACTGCTAGGATGACTTTTTTCCTTCCTGTGATAAGTTTTTTAATTTCCTAATTATTGGCCACTAAAGATGTGAATTTGTAACTGTCTCTGTGAAAGAGGAAAGACATTATTTTAAACTGAAGATTTTCCAGGGTGCTGCAGTGATTTATTCTTTGTGCTGAGTTTGTATATTCCCTTTTCTCTTCCCAGAAATATAATATCCGGTAATAGCCAAAAATGTGCCTCCATGTTTATATATGGTATAGCTTATAAATATGCATTCCTATTTATGGTCGATGTTAGAAACAATTGCTAAAATGTAATTAGGGATGATAGGGCCTTTGTGCAGGGTTCTCATTTTTAACTGATAAAATAAATATTAGAGATGCTTACAGAAGAACTGAGCCTTGTCCGTAGCAGCTAAGGAAGTCTGTTAGAACTTGCCTTTCTGTAACATATACAATTCTGAAAATTTACTAAAATTAGTGTTGTTGGATTCAAGACTGTATGATGGGAAATTGAGCAGGGAATTGCATCTCAGTAGGCAGCTTGTACCCGCCTTCCTTCTCTACCCCCAATTTTGACAGGATCCCAGGCAAGGTTTTGCAGTGAATGATCTTAGGTGATGCCAGCTCAAGCTCCAGCACCCCATCACTTGATTGCACTCCCTTCTGCTCAGGCAAGCAGTAAGGGAGTTATTGACATAGGGATCTGAGGCAGAAATTGGTATCTGAAGAGGCATCTTGAAGTCTGTGTGTCATTTGTGCGTCTCAGTGAGTCTTCAGACTTAGTCTTCCTTCCTGGTGGTTGCATTGATTCCGATAAGGATTTTGAAATACTGAAGTTATTTTCATATGGAAGACTTACACTTCTGTTACAATACATTTAAGCATTGTTTTCAGTTGCTTCCCTATACAGTATTCAGAAAAGATCAGCAAAGCTGCAGCAATAATGATTTTGGACTTGCACAATTGTTTGAACAAATGTAAGCAGTGCCAATGACACTAACACTTAACATCAGTCTCTTGCAAATGGTTTTTTATTGTAAATATTTTCTCATTGGAAACACTGCAAGATTCTCCAGGAAAAAATACCAGTTTCCTGAGGTTTTCTCATTTAAATTCAGAATCAGATGGCATTAGGAGGAAAATAAGTCATCCCCTTAGTGTTTGCATTCTGACATTTCAGAGAAGGAGCTTCCTTCTAGGGTGTAGTCCTGCATGAACTTAAATAAGAAGCACAGCCTTAGGGAACATTCACTCTTCACATTATATAAAGCAGAAATTTGCTTCTGGAAGATGATATTGCTGTTGAAGGCTCATATATAAAATGCTAGTGGTTCTTCCATTTCATAACCTTAAAAGAAGGCTTTAAATACACTTTCCAATCCCCATCCATCCCCAGGCAGGGAAATGTCTAGGTCAGCATCCAGCCAAGTTTGAATGTGATTTTTGACTTGCAGATTGAGTGAAATTAGAACGTCTGAGAGACAGAGCTTCCTAGCTGCAAAACTTCAATAATAAGTGATATTTCTGTGTTTTTCTAATCCTATTGAGTTAACAAAACGGCAGCTGAAGTGCCCAGGCAGACGTGTTGCTGGAGGGCAGCGCTCTGCGGCGCTCGTGCTCGCCCACTGAGGACAGAGGCGAGGGGAGCACCAAGGCCCCCGGCAGCTCGGCTGCCCCGGAGCGGAGGGGAGCCGCAAAATGCGTCCAAGAGACATGCAAAGAAACAAAAAAAATCAGCAAAATGTCTTTTCAGTAAGGAAGCAAAGAAGGAAGATGCGTTTTACGCTGCTAGAAAGAGAAAGCAGCAGTGGTTTGATTGCTATGCTGCACATTCACTTCAGTACATTTTCTACTACGTCATTTCCAGTCGTCTGGATCAAAACTATACTGCGAATTATGGATATGCAGAGTGGTACTGGTGATATTTGGTCTCTGATAGACCTTGAAGAAAGAAAGAAGTTTTGTCATAGACTTCTGGCCAGCTGCCTGGCAGAATGCACATGCCTCTCTGCGTAGGTGTAATGCAGTTTCCTGAATGAAAAACCGCTCAAATTAAATAATTAAAACAAGTTTTGAAATACTGTCAGCATACAATCAACAGTTTGACAGTTCAAGATGAGTTAAAGATTTAAGGTAAGTAATGGAGATCGGGACATGAAAGGAGTTTTTTATTACAAGTGGTGGCATGAGCTCGGCTATCGGCCTCATTTGAGGACTGTGTATATGGGTGGCAGAAAGCACTTTGCAGCATTTATAGTTGGTTTTGCTTGATTCAGTATGGAAGAAGATCTCACGTACAGAATTTTGTCATCCTTTGTTCTTCATTTGGTTATGATAGTCTTTTATGATATACTTGACAGTTAAGGTCACAGAGCTAAAATCTTGGAAAAATAACTACAGTATAGGATGTCACACTAAAGGTAACTTGTGGGAAAAGAACTGGCAAGAAAGTAGAGCTTTCACGTGTCTGGGTTTTGGTCCCCTGCTTGAAAGAGCGACTTTACAAATACCATTGAGCAAATGAAGGGACTGGGGAGCTAATAGGCCAGAGCCAGAAGTACATAGAAAGGTGGCAAAAAAAAAAAAAGGAATTGCATGTCTTGTTGCATAATTATTACATATTTGGTTTTTGGTTATTAGGTTATAGCTTATTGCATATTAATTAGATGAGAAAAAGTTACACAAGTCAGGGCTATTGTATCATATATTAGGATTTTAATTCATGGTTTATTATTGGCATATTTTAATAGGATAAACTGCCTTATACTTTTTCATTTCCTTATTTTTCTTATAATAGATTTTGTGTATGAAAGCTTTCTGATGAAAATCCTTTTTGCCAAGCAATGTAGAACTTCTTCTGCTGTGATAAAAATATGATTTCAGAGTTATCATTAATGTTTTGTGGCTTCCCTTTCCTGTCATTTTTAGAGTACATGTTTAAAATATTCCGAGCTTTTTTTTTTATTTTTTTTTTTATTTTTGTGACTTTGGTCTGTGTGTGAGTCAGGTTGTGTCAGGTTGTGTGAGATTTGGAGGTTTAATCTCATTATACCTCATGGTTGGGTAGCTGTTGGGTACCTGTTCGTACTCTGTAAAAGCTACTTCAGTTAGAAATTCAGACAGTATCTTTTTAAATACATGAATACATGACAAACAATATTTATTGTTTGTTCATTTATTCATTTATTTCATTTATTTGTTTCATTTATTGTTTGTCCTTTAAATTGTTTGCCAGCCAGAAACAAGTCTGTAAGAAATCCTAGAGCAGAACCTGTTACAATAAAATTTCTTCAGAGAGCCTATCCGAGCTGTGGATTCACTTACATTTCTGTTTTATGTACTTATGGACATGCAGCTGAGTTTTAAAACTACTTCATCCCTTTCCTTAAGTAATTAGACCATTGTAGAACAGAAAAGCACTTAATGAAAATTTCTTCAGCAACCAGGCATAAACTGCCAGTACACATGTATAAAAGATAATGCAGAATATTAGACCAACATAAGGTCAAATACAAAGAAACATGAAATGCTGTGAGGCCTTAAATAAGACAAGTTAAAAATTCAGCGCAGTCCCTCTTCCTGCCAGCCCCTAACGTAACACATCCGAAGGGACAGACAAAAATACATTAATGGAATTTTACCAGTGCTTCTGGCACTGCTATTTTGAAGAGTAGGTTTATCAGCCTTCACTCAGCCCTTTTGAAGTTCAAGGAGTATTTTAACATCCGTGCTGCCTTTCTGCCTTTTTCTTTTTTTTTCTTTTTTTTTTTTTTTTTTTTTTTTTGTGCCGTAACATTGACTCTTGAAAGGCTTTTGGATTCTGCAGCTCTCAACTCATGGGACTTTTGTCTCCAGGACTACTTCTGTCTTTTAAAGACACATGACTTGCTTCCATTCCCAGAAGTCTGTAGCGTCCCAATACTCCAGATCGTATTTGCAATAAAACCCTGTATATTGATTTTTCTTTTTGCAAATATTCTCCTTTTAACAGAGCAAGCTACGATGGTGTAGTTTTCTGCTTTTCTCTCATTTGGTTAGTTGTATTTTTTTTCTTTTTTTTAGTCCTTTGAATGTGATGCTAAGGAACACAGGAAAATGAATGAAAGAGATTTTTCTACGTGTTTTCAGAATGCCACGTCCTGGTTTTCAGACTGTAAAACTTAGCTTCTTAATGATACCTAATGGTCCCCAGATTTTTTCCTGTGCAAAACCTTAAGAGTTTCTTCTGCACATACGAGGAGTATTTGTTTGTTCAGTATTCTTATTTGACAAAATGAAAAATTAGTAATATCAGTAAAAGCAAGATCGGTTAACAAGACCTGTAGCACTTACTTTAAGAGGTGGACCGTAAAGGTTCCTTGTCTGTGGATTTTATTTTTTGGATTTTGTTTGTTCTGAAATGTACCCAATGTGACAAAGGAACAGGCCCCATTCAGAAGATTTTAGAGCCGTGATTAAGTATAGAAATTTGCGCCATAAATTTCAATTGCAGCCCATAGCTACTGTAAACTAAAAGTGAATTGCAGTAATCACATGAAGTCTTCCTAAAATACAGATACAGAGGTTACTTATGAACAGAGCATAAATTTTAGTACATAGATCAGTAAACAATTTAAAGCTGTCTACAACAGCAGACCAAAAAAAAAAAAAAAAAGACAGTTTTGTGCAGTTCTGCAATGCTTAACGTTTTCTCTTGTGCTCTGGAGATTGCTGAGTTGGAAATAAACAGATGTAAATGCTATGCTAAAATAATATTAAAAGTATGAGAAAACATGTATTGGATGTTATATTCAGTATATCCAATATATCCCGTATCTAGGTTGGCTGCACCACAAAGCAAAATGTGTAAGTAGGCCTTGTTGCTGCCTATTCTTCAGCCAGAAGTTCTTTTCCCCGGCTGTATTTCTTCACTGAAAGCAGCACCATTAGACAAATGGTGCTTAGCTGAAGGGCCTGCCTTGTCCCCAGTGCTGGAACTTCAAAGTTTGCCCCTTGGAGGATGTGGCCCACTTTTGCCACTATGCCCACTACGGGCAATTGGGAAGACACGTGCAAAGTCTAGAAGTCTCTCCTACCCAGCAGATATTTGTGTGGCCTTTTTGCACGTCTGGAGGAGATAGCTTGTAAAGTGCTGATCACGGAAATAATCCTGTTCCCATGCGGTATCTGGGCAGCTTCGTGAGGTCAAGGTCCTAGATGCGGGTTAGGGATAACCCATAAAATGACTATTGCCACCACTGTATAGAAGAGGGAAAGGAAAAAAGAGAAAAATCTGCAGTATTAATTGCCTGCATGGCTGAGAATCTGTCTTTATATCAGCTTCTGAAGGGACAAGTTGTCATTTCCACCTGGCCGAATAGAGCCCTTGCTGCTGAGCCCTGAGCTCCGAGGCTGTAGGAAATGTGTGTTGCGGTCAGCTGTGGTGTGGAGACCACGGGCAGGCAGGAAATGCTCACATGCATATGCTAGAAAGCAGTTTTCTAATGTCCAGGACACCAACTGTACAGCAGTGGGTGTGATACTGAATTTCAGGTTACTTAGCAGCTTCCATAGCTGATAATAATGATGAGACTTTATGTAACACTTTTCTTAACACTTTTCATAAATCTCAAAGAATTATCATCGCTATTCACAGCTTGTGTGTGTGAAATGTTCAATGATAAGGGTACATGCCTGCTAATCTAGGCAATGCAAGAGTTAGTCTACTTGAGCTGTAGAGATATGGGTGGACTTAAGTATCAAAGCCAAAATTTGGACACTTGCAATCTCTAGTAATTGCCTAAACTCAGAGAGAAAGGGGAAGAGTGACCGTGGAGACCAAGGAGAGTCCAGGAGACCTTCCTGTCCCAGCACCAAGGATTCTTCTCTTCAGTGCTCATAGAGAACATGTCAATGTCTTACAGCACTTTTGACTCAGGTTGATAAAAGACAGACTGGATGGCTAATTTTTCATGAAAAAGTTCCTGCAGTTTGCCAGTCTCAAATCTCAGGGCTTTCTGAGATTTGCAATCGCAGCTTGTCATATGGTTGAAAGAAAGATGTCTCTCGGAAGTCAAGAAAACTTGCTAATAATGAGCCAGGTTCTCCTCAATATTCAGAACTATCATTCAAAGTCAGGCCTTCTCCTTTAGACTGCACCACCTTTAGTCCTTGATATCTCCCAATTCTTCATAATTTTAAGTTTTCACTCAAATTCTAAACTATTCCTGTCCTATAACTAAATCAAAGCCCAACTTCCTACTCAGGAAGCTTAATTGCAAAGCTACCTCATTTTTCAGTAGTTTGTTGCAAGAAAGAGGCACCTTAGCCAGCTCAGCATGCCCTCCCCATCACAGGATTCTCTCCTCGCAGGAAGCTGGAAAACAAAAATTAATCCACAAAGAAGGTAGTAAAGTGATGTGGAACTGAACCTGAAATTTAGCAAGCTCCCAAATGCAACAGTCAGTCAGATGGCAGCCCCACGGCTGAGCTGTTGCCTCTCTCTGGCAGTGCTAGGGACCCGCATGGGACCCGGTGTCAGTCGCTCGAGCCCCCTTCTTGCCTAGGAAGTGGTTCCAGCCCGGCCAGCAGCTCTCGTGCTTCCTGACAGCCTCAGTTTTCTCCTTGTATACGTTGTTCGAATGTTTATCATGACATGCTGATTTTCAGGATATGGGAACTTCCCCATCTTCTGTGGCTGACGTTTATGGGAGTCGCGTGTGGACGCCTGACGAGATGACTGTTCTGTCAGCGGGGCTAACCGTGCTGCGACTGTTTCTGAATAATTCCCTCTGTCTTTCTAACAGCTCCGGAAAGGAGAAGTTGTTTTTTCCAGCTGACCAAATGTGACCTTTGCTGTATAAAAACTGAACTCTGATGCATTAGGAAACGTATGTTTTGGTCAGTTGTGATCTTTTACCTTCCTAGGTCTGATGAAAGTGCATTCATTAACATCATTCTTCTGTTAAATACTTCCTTAAAACATGCAATTTATGTTTTAAGTAAGAGACATAATTAATTCTCATACCTAGTTACCATCAAAACCCAAGAATGCATCAAGCTCTCTCTCTCATTAGCATTCATTCAAAGAGAATCGCTCCTTTCCGTTCCCACTCATTATTATTTAACCATTAATCCAAAAAGTTTATAGGCGCATGTTATGATGGTGATTATTTTTTTGGTTGGTGTCCAAGGGGTCATTCTGAAAGAGGCTCGTTTCGGGAGGGTTGCAGAGTATGTAGATTTGTAGGAGCATTTAATGTGTTTTGCTTCCAGTCCTCCTCTCGCTGGGCGACGAGCCAGGAGCCGTCTGAGGTTTGCTTTGTAAGTACTGAATCACTAATGCAAAGGCAGTGAAAGTACATAGATATCATACCCATCTGTCCAATATTACTACACATGGAACTGACCATATTGAACATATTGAATTAATTTCACTGCAGCGTTGCCCATCAAATTACTTGACTCTTTACATCACCCTTTTTTTGCTCCCTAATGCAAAACATCCATTTTATTTGACAACCTCGTCTTTGGCTTTGGCCTAAACAGAGAATAGGGATGATCTTGGCTCATTTCACTCTAAATAATCGTTCTTTAATTACACTAGAGGTGGTATCATCTGCAGTAATTACTGAAAAGATGTCAGCTCTCGATAATGGAGTAAAACATTAATGGAACTGAGCTGGCCCAGACATTTGCTTATAGAAACCAGCCACTTGTTATGCAGTGGCTTGGCATCATTCTTAACACTGTGTCACTTCTTGTTAGGGTTTTGGCTTGGTACCTGACTTAGGATCTTTCAGAAGTTTTGTATGGCATAATACTTATGTGTATTGTTTTTTTTAAAAAAGAATGTTTTGCATTTTCTTCAGAAAACCAAATAATTGGTTGCTTATGATAGATTTGCACAGCTGCCTGAGTTATATCTCCAAGTTCTTGGTAAGCACCCAGATCATTGTATAGAGAGCAGGAGATTTCAGAACCGATGGGCTGCATGATACGTGGAGGACATTTGCAAGTTGTTTAACAGACGTAGTTAAGTAATTTAAACTATAAGGAAGTTACCCTTCCCTTGATAGAACTTACTGAATTATGTGCTTGCAAATGGCAACAAATGGCTTATAATTAGAATAAACATTTATTTGTAGATATGTGTGAAATAAAGGTCTAAGCAGATGGACAGGAGCATCCACTTTTCAAGTCTGGAGACTGAAGGAATCTGGTAGATTCCTTAGCATTAAGCTTTCATTTGTTTCAGGTAAGTCATATACCTATAAACTATCTAAAAATTATGTACCATTAAAACAATATTAGATTTCAACAATCTGATAATGTTAATAACTGTCTGCTCTCTTTTTTTGATTTACTGATAAGTTGATTTTATCTTACTCTTTTTTTAGTCTTGTAGTTGTTTTGTGTAGTAGAAACTACTACACAGAAAGTGTATACATGCCAACACACTGTATAATAGGATTTTTGAATTTTGTCAAAACACTGCTAGTATCTGAACTTCATCCCTGGAGATATTTATTTTACAGAATAAGATGACTTAAAATCATGAATCATAATTTTCCAAGAGTTGGCCAGATTTTGGGAATATTACAGTAAAATCTCTAATGGAGAAGTAAAACAGTATCAAAAATTATTTTAAGCCAGTGTGTTTAAGCCAGTGTGTATAGAGACATGAGTGCATATCTTTGATTAAACATCTTTTGGCCATGCTGGGTTTGTGGAACCCTTTGAATCTGAAGGCCCAATAAAATTACAAATGCATGAATGTCACATACGAATGTCACATCTGCAGTTTTTCATGGCATGTGTGTATTTCCTACAGTGCAGTCCTCAATCTGCTTTTATCACAGTTATCTAAGATCCAATCTGACTCCAGGTTCCAAAGTTGAATCCAGAGCTCTCCATCTCTAATGGAAAGTGATGCTGCAGCAGCAGCAGTCAGTCGTTAGCTGTTGTCAGCAATAGGTTGTTAGCCAGTTAGATGGAAAATCTAATATTGTTCCAGTTAAAAATAAGTCAAATGAGATCTTCAGGAACCACTTTTTTATGCATTTTCTCACATATGTTACTTCTCAGTGAAAAAAAAACCAAACCCTCAACATATGGGAAAAGCACTTTGATCCATATGGTTTTTGCTCCCCTTGATATTTTTTCTATTAAAAATCTCTATACTGATAAGACAGCCTTTTGATTTATATAGTTGCTTTCTCCTCAACGTGGAATACTGAAGGCTGTTTTTCTTCCCTGTCCTGCCTCTTCCTCTTCTTCCTGGCTCTAATACTATTTTCAGTGTCAGAAGAAAGCTTAAAACAATAAATTTCAAGAAAGGAGCCAGTGTGATGGAGTGCCGGTTCGCCCTTTCTTAGCCAGAACTAGTAATGAAACTTTAGATTGTGGTGATCTCTGAAGAGGCTTGATGTGAGGTTTCCTTCTTATTAAGGACAGCGAGATGCTAAGATGTGAATAGTTCAGCAGCAAAGACTTGAGCGGTGCTGGGTACAGTCAGCGAGTGCCAAGCTGCTGCTTTTGTGCAATTCGCCTTTCAGCTCAGCATTCTTCCCAAAGCTGACCTTGATCCTGGTGCTCTACGAAGTACAAAGCTTCACTTCTCAAAGGTTTATTACGATTCAAAAACTGTTGTGGTTCCAGTTAGACAAACGGAAATTTTTGATGTCCTCAAAAAAAAAAAAAAAAAAAAAAGTCATTTCACTGGGCTTGAAAATGTTGGTTTTGTCACTGGGCTTGAAAATGTTGGTTTTGATTCAGTTTATCTAGGAGGTCGAATTAGCGGCTGCTATGGAATGTAAATGTTGGCTGACAGGGAAATTGGAGCTATTTATTAAGTGGTGTAGGAATAAGGGATTTGACTTTGCAGGTCCAGCGCGTTGGTTATTTCTCCCTTCGTGGCAGCAGAGAACGATCCCTGTGATTTCAACACCGTTCTGATTACAGCAGAATTTTGCACGTGAGTTGATCGTAGCCCCGTCGCTTTGCTTCGTTGTCGATACTTGCCCTGGTTGGTGGCGCGTGTTAGATGTGGCACCACGGAGAGCCTGCATTTTGCTGCAAAACCCGCAGCCGCCTGCGTTCCGGAGGCCGGAAGCCGCCGTGGTGACTGGAGCAGAGCAGCGAGAAGCCCTCGCCCCGGGCCTTGCAGAAAGGCTTAAATTGCTCTGCAGCCTCCTGTCGTGTTCTGGGGACGTTCTCGACCGCAGGGGCCAATTCTGGCGGGATAAGAAAGCCCGTTTTTACAAAATTTGGAGGCTCTTCCTCATTTGGGGCCATGCTGCCCCACGGGGTTAGAAATGAACCTTTCAGTGCTTTCACTGGGGAGTTGTGCTTATAAATCAATGTCATGGTACAGCCGGGGGACTTTATAAGTGAAGTTCAGGAGACAAAGACTAAGAAAATAAAGAAGAAGCCTTATTAATGAGAGAAGTTAAAGGAATGATCAGTGACTTTTTCTTCCTGAAGATGGCTACGGGCATCCTATTTGTAATTACTTTTATTTTTGTGCCTAGACCCTAGACACAGCACGAGTGAGCCATGTTTGCTAGAAACATTCCCATAGTGAATCTGGAAATCCTGCCACTGTGTTGAAATAAACCGATAGGCATTTTTATCATACTGCATTGGTTATTATCATTATTATAATATAGTTAAGTCTGTGTAGGATGCAATAGTTTAGCCAGTAGCTTTCAGCCATTTGGAGGACATAATAAATGTATTTAATAATAAAAGTGTTTTGGTCTGAGGTTGTAATAGCATTTCTTGGAGTATACAACAGAAAGAAAGGCCTTGAGAAAATGAGGAGGCCGAATGTTAAAGCTATAATGAGGCTTGTGCACTGTAGTACTTGGGGAAAATGGTTGCAGTTTTGGGTGCTGCGATGCTCCATCGTGATGTGCAGTTTGGTGCATCCTCCCCTTCTGGTTTGGCGGCTACAGGTACCACTTCTGAATTCATGTTTGCCAGCCATCAGTACCTCTCCAGATGAAAAGGAGAAGCTATTGCAGAAAGCATTTTGTGGCTCTAATCCTATTTTCACATCTTCACTTTGAGTCAGGGAAAGGAATGAATATTTAAGTTCAATGAAAAATGTGTGAGCTTGACTGAATTGAAAAAGAATTCAAATTATCAGAAAAAGTGTCCAGGTGATTTTTTTTTCCTAACGTATCTCGCTTTATCTTGGGTTATGCTAGGACATGATATAAGCATCATCATCATAATGATACTTTCATACTTTCTTTTTTTAATAATTGCTTTACTTAAAGAACCTACTTAGCTACCGTTATTTTTTGGTGTAGTGTATAATTGTTTCAAAACTTTCTATATATGAGATGTAATTTAACAGCGCTTATTTTAATCTTTAGTGCAGAATGTGTGCAGAATGTGTCATTAAAAAAAAGTTAATACAAACTTCTATTAAATTTTGTTGTGGTGGGAGAAAAAGTAATGTGCAATGGAAAACTTTGTATGTGCCATAATTATATTAAACATAATTTATAAGGTTGAAATTAAAGGTGCATAATCCCAAAAGAAAACGTGCAATTAAACTCTAAAACGAAGACTTACTTTAATTTAATATAAATATTATTTTAAAAATGCTTTATTTAATTTTGCAGTATTTTTCTACAAACATAGAGTTTAAACTGAATGTGTAACAAATTACATTCAGCTAGTGTTAAGGAAACTGAACTTTCCTATACTTTTATTGAGTTTATAATGTCTAAAAGATTAACGTAGCATGAAAAAACAATGGTGAGATCTTGCTTTTTATACATTATGATATCACTTTAAAAACTCATAAGTTGTTAAAGGCACAATCCACATGTGGTCATATTTTAGGATGAATTAGAACAAAATTCTAAAAATCTCTTCACAGGGACAACTAGGATCATCCCCTGCTGCTTACTGTGGTATAACAGTTGAGCATGATATCAGTGTTACTTTACTGTATTTTAAAAGATATGTTATATGACAAAAAGAAACACTTTTTTAGTGTAATTATTTGCAGGTCTTGCTCTTCATCATTTGAAAGGACAGTCACTGTTAGTCTTGTGAGCCGAAACGCCGTAGCGTGTCATTGCATTAATTTAGAATATCAGAAGGACCTTGGGTGAAGAACTATTCTTACTGAAAGCATGGGGATTTTGACACTGACTTCTGCATGATCAGGTTTTTTGCTGCTTTTTTTTTTTTGTCTAGACTTGCCAAACTACCTTACAGAATATCTGCTTCTGCTGAAAACCCTAGCAGATGTATGGCAAAGATATCAAAAGGAATAATGGGATGGACAATACAAAGCAAGTGAGGAGAAAGTCGATGCGAGGAATATTTATATTCTTGGAGAAGCCAGGACAAGAAAAACCCGTGGGCTCTGGCTGTGTGTGCAGGGTAAGTACTTTCATCACGTCCTGCAGCGATGTAGTGCCTGGATGGGTGATGCCTGCTGGCTGCCCAGCGGCCTCCGCCGCGCGTTGCCGCTCCACGCGCTCCATCTCAGCGCTGCCGAGGCCCCTTCGGCTGCACGTCCCAGCGCGGGAGCCTCTGGGCACCAGCAGCCGCCTCTGCATGCGGGGTTGTCTTCCCCTGCAAATTCTTGATCCCAGAAGAGCACGTCTGCTTGTTACTGACAAGGATTTACTGACACCTTTTGTGGTATCTTGCTGTATATTATGCAGTCTACAGGTTGTTAGATTTTGAGCTTAGTTATCTTTCTGTCTGCAAGCTTCTCTCTAAGTGTATCTTCCTCTTAAGGGTGTTTCGAACTGTACTCGTCACGCTCTTATGCCTGTACTAGAAAAAAGCAAATAATAGGATGCAAGTTCAGCTATTTTTGTTTAATTTTTCTTTTTAGATTAGGCTGAGGCATAGCTTGCTGCTCTCTGCTTGAATGAATGTGACTCAGATTGCTGTATGATAAGGGAGATAATTAAGCCTCAGAAATGAGGTGGGTGGTTTCAAGAATAGCCTATCAAATTTCCTGCAAAGGCAACCTCTGATTTCAGAACATTAGGCCATACATATCTTTTCCTGCTTTTCATTATGTTTTTTCTTGTTTTGTTCCGTTCTGTTTCAGCACAGGCAGTTAAATGGGTGGGCTGTATTCTAGCTTTTTATTTCTGGAAAGCCATTATCAACCCCTTGCTTAAGATAGAGACGTAAGTGAAAATGCATTTGGTACTGCATTTGGTTTAACTTGCCGAACTGCCACACAGTTCTGCATGGTCTAGTTGAAGTGGTAATTTGCTGGAAGGAGACACTTGCAGGGAGGACTGGTGTGTGCAGGGCAGGAGGGAGGATCAGTGCCAAGGAACTGAGAAGAAATTTGCTTTGTGCCTGGTTGCACAGTCTCAATTCATAAAGACTAAACTTATCAATGGAAATGCTAAATCTTATTCTGTGTCCTTCCCTGTTTGTCAGATTGTCTAGGACAGTCATCTGGTCCATTTGGAGGTGACATGGATTTAGTGTTCTTCTGTGTTTGCTGTAGTTGATAAATAATATATCAGAGCTTTTGCTTTCTGTAGTTTTACTGGCCTCCCTGAAGGCTGCATTGGCTACACAGAGCTTAAGTCTCAGCTGGAGCTTAACACTCTTATAAGAAACTATATGGGGAACAAAAATCTGTACTTTTAAGCATGCGGCATCACCAGTGACTCCACGGGCTGCTTGTTTCGAGTTGCGCTGTGGTTGGTCTAGGCTGTCCCTGTCATTGGTCTAGACTATCCTCGTGGTTGGTCTAGACTATCCTATCCAGTGCTTCGGTAGCTCCACCTCACAGTACAAACATCCTCGTTCTGCTTTATGGGGAACCTTTCACGCTGTTCCTGACAGAATCTGGAATTGATATAAGAAACCCCAAATGTTTAAGGGAGCAGATGGGAGGAAACCATTTCACTATATTAGCAGGCGACATTATTTGGTCAGAAGTCGTTATTTGGACACAACTTGCATAACAATGTATATAGACTTTTTGAGCTTTTCTTGTTTCTGCGGGGAACGACAAGCTTCAGTATATCTGGCTGTGGTTGTGTAGAAGGTGAACGGTACAAGAGAGAGAGACAACAGAAAGCTGGATACAGTAGGGGTTTGTCCATAAAAATACAGATAATCCTGCAGAAAATGTTTCATGTCCTCATACATTTTTCTTGATAGAGACTTAGCAATATTCTGATAATGGAATATTATCCCAGTTTATGATCTTGAAAGGAAGACCAAATATCCTCTTCATTGCTCATGTTTTTTTTTCTGACTATGTGAATTGAGAATACTTGAATAGGTAGAAATGCACCAAAAAAGCATCTGTAAAATACCTTCCTCTTGTTCAGTGGAGATATATCTTCCCTTCAGAACACAGAAGCAAAACCAAGAGTTGTTCAGACACTTTGGCAGATTGCAGCACTATTTTATACTATGTTATTGATGTTTGCCGATGTTTTTCACTTCTTTTTTGTCACTTCTTTTTTTATTTTTATTTATTCTTTTTTTATATATAAAGCTAATGCCTGGAAATTTCTTAAGAGATCATATATGAAAGAAAATCACCTCCTTGAGGAGAATACATAGTGTTTGCTGCTATTGAGTCCAATATAAGACCATTTATATGGGGGATATTAGTGACAGTAAAAGGTAATAGAGCAGGTTTCTGGCTTGAATGCCAATCAGTGCTGTAGGGTAAAGAGGCCTGTTGTTGGCGTGGTGTAGTAACACTAGGAAGTATCGTGCTTAAAACTTACTCCAGCAGCCCTTTCTTTGCATGATGTGAAGATAGAAGCAGTCTGGCTTTTTTCCCAGCCTTTATTGTTGAACCTGTTTGGCGCTGGCTCCCGAATGAAGTGCCCAGCTCGCCTTCCTCTCCCACCCTGGGCGTCTGTTGGGTGGAAATGCTGCCGCTCTCCGTGAATAGCCTGGCTGCGGAGAGCACAGAGCAGGACTCCAGGCTGTCACGGGTCCCTTGGGAAGTTCAGCCCCGTCACTTGCAGTTAACTTGCCAGGAAACACAGCGACTTAAACGACCACATGCTTCCTGCTGAGTACCCTCGCACAGGGTTCATTCTTGTCCCAAACAAAGGGTGCAAAGTTGCACTGCTCCCTTTTAGGGCAAAGCCATTAACAAAAGCAATGTTGCTAGCTCTGATTTAATGGGAATTTCTGCATTTTTCTATAGCATTTTAGAGATAACACTTTTGACTCTTGGCAATTATGTCTTTTTCACTGCAACACTCTTGCCTGAGGCTGCTTTCTCTACTGCATCACTTATGCCCTTGTTCTTGCTGCCTTCTTATCCTCAGACAGTCTGCTGTAACATGGTGTGCTTTGTACTTCAGGGTAGAAATCTCTGGAGGACAAACTTTTCCAGGACATTCAGCTAGATGCAGTTTCCTCCTCTATAATCCTTTAAGATGTGTAACGCATAATAAAGTGAGTGAGAGGAATTCACTGCTGCCATGTTGCCATTCATAACATGGGGAAATATGCTCATGTATCTCCCCAAGGCACCCCACGGCCCCAGGACAGTCTGGCCCAGCTGAACAAACCCAGGGGTGTTCGACTCAAGCTGCTCTTCCTTCAGCCGCTCACTCATGGCCTTGGAGGGAGAGGTGCCTCAGACACAGATGACAGTACAATGTAACCCAGAGGCCCTTTCAAAGATACTCATTAGTCCAGGGGATTTTTTTCTTCTCTCTTCTCTGTTTAAACTGAACTTCCCCGGCTGATGCCATTTTTGTCAGCACAGAGTTCAATGGTATGATTTGTCCATAACTGCAGGCATGATTCGGAGAAACTGTTACAGATCATTAAGAGAATAAAACTGCAGATTTTAAACAGCCCATGTTAAAGATACTGTAATTTGCTGTTCTGATTACTCCATTTGTAACAATATTAGATTCACTTGGTACAGTCAGTGCTAGACATAGGTTCAATTCTATGTTAATATTTTAACATTTAACAGTATATTTACTCATGTATTTACAAAACCTCAGAGTATACACAAGGGAAATTGTGTAATGTACTTTGGTTCTGAATAAACAACAGCAACAGGAACTTAGGTTGAGCTATAGGGAGAGGAAGGAAGGAATTCAAGAGAAATCAAGGTATTTTTATAAATAACTCTTACTTCATATTAACTCTTTTCAAACACAGACAGGTTTGCATGGTCTTTATCTTTACTCCATCTCTATTCAGATCTTCCTTCTCCATTCAGCCTCTTCCCATCTCAGTTACTGCTGTTTCCTTTTCTGTCATCTTGTGAGTGAGAATTTCATCTCGTGCATAAACTGTGACTGGAAATAAGGTGACGTACTCTCACGTCACTGGAGGTGACCAAGTTATTTTGCTGTCAGAAAATGCTGTGGTTCTAAGTGCAGGTGTGAACAGGAGAGTGAGCATAAAGCTAAATCTTTGGCCTCTAAATTGATTATGCTAACATTAATAACAGCAGAAAATAACAGATCTAGTTGTGCTAATATTTCTCCACGAGAAGCTGTTGACAAAGAAAAGCGGTTTATCTCACCAAGCTTTCAGAATGGGTAGAGTTCTAGTTACCACTGAACCAGATCAAGTTTAAATTGGCGACCTAAAGGTGAAATAAGTTACTCTGCTACTTGTTCTGCCTAATTGTCTTTAACGGTTTAACAATTTCTGCTTCTTTGAGCAACTGAATAATTTCTTTTCAAAACTCACATAATGGGTTTCTTTTTAGTGTCACTTTATGACTGTATCTTAACGAAAAGCATAGAAAATATTACAGAACTGAGCTTTTGTGCTACTGTGTAAAATAGGCCAGCCTCTGTCTCCGAGACGAAGTGGTACCATGTGGCTTGCATGCAGATGCTTAAAGTCCCTTCCTTGCCAAGCAGGGCTGCCCGATTCGCGTTTCCAACTGTTCTGAAGTTATAAGGGTCACAATAGTCTTCTGATATTCCTTTTATCTAAATAAAGAATGTAAGTCTGTTTTTCCCCAGTGTTTTAAACTGAGGGGTACTCCATTAAATATCTGTTATGAGTATAAATTTCACTAGTTTTCTGTAGTTCGTCCTTTTTCTTTTTTTTTTCTTTTTTGGAGTGAAGACCAGTCCTGGAAGGTATCTTTAAACTTCTCGACTGATGCCTAGTTCTTCCTTTTTCTGCAGACTGCAGATGTCAGTTCCTCTTGGAAATGGAGCTCACGGACTTGAGGGGCCCTGGGGACCCCGGGGACAGAGCCCCTCATGCCGGCCGTGGTGGTGAGGCGAGGAGGAAAGGCCATGGGGCCCTGGAAATCAGCAGTGTCCCCTGCTTCACTGCTGCTGCCGGGCACCCTGAGGTATAGCGGGCGAGGAAGGGCCTGGAAACGGGGCTTTCAGTACCGAGATTGGCCATACAATAATTCACATCCAGCAAAGAGGGCAGGTTTGGGGGCTTCTCAGATAGTAACTGTCACTGTGCAGTGAGTTCAGTTGAGGAAAAGAAAAAGCTCAAAAGCTTGCATGTTTTTGTTGGCCTTTAAAAGTTATTACTTTAGCTGCAGTAAACAATGTAATTGCACAAATTGCTATATAGTAAGGTTTAATCAAGTATTTGAATCAAATAATATGCAGTAATTATTTGGCATTTTGTATAATATGGCATCTTTCTAAATTTGAAATGTTTAATGGTCACTTTGGTAGCTTAGCAAAAGAGTGGTGTTTTCTGTGGGGTTTTTTTGTGAGACATTGAAAGAGAATATAAAGCATTTATATATCCTATTAAACCGGCACATACCACGTTATTGATTATATATGCACAGTTAGCTTTTCATATGCATTTATATGTTATGGCTGAATTAAATTTCTCTGAAACATTTTACGGTATATCCTGGTGTTTAAAATGTTATTGCATCTCTGAACATCCGTCGTAATCGTTTCTGGTAGAGAATTTTATTCTGTGAAATAGATTTGTTGTAATGAATGCATTTACATATTATTCTTTTGTGTTCTTTTCAGCTCCACACACAGGTCAGAATAGGCTACTCTACTTTCCTATTGTGTGAAGCTTTTTCTTTTATCATTAGCACTTAATCAGTGGTAGACAGAGGGAAATACTGATAGAACTGTAGAACAGATAGGAGGAATGAGGAAAGTGCTATGTTACCCTGTCATTTTCTGAAGGATAATTATTGCAGTCCCTTAAGAGAGGAGGAAAATATATCCAGGATTTAGCAGCAATCAGCATGTCTGCATCTAGTGTATAACTCACCAGATTTTATAGTAAGACATGTTTTAAAAAACTTCTGTCAATGCACGTGGATGATCCTACAAGCTGAACAGACGCTTTACAGGTGAAAATCAGAATACAGCTTCATAGTGTGGGGGAGAGTTGCTTCCTTTGTCACCTGTGAGGGCCTGGGCTCTTTAAGCTTGTGGTCTTTCTGCCTGCAAGGTGGTTCAACAATTTGAGATGTGAATAAAAATATCTCAGTATGATACCTGTATAGAGCTAAGATTGTTACCTTAATATTTTGATCTCTTTAGTAAGAACAGGAATGACGTTCCCATTCCAGCCGGGAGGTTTTGACTGGCGAGGGCACACGGGCTGAAGCCCACTCACAGTTTGAGAAGCACTGGTTTCTGGACACACGAGCCTGTAGGCTCGTTTCGTGGGTAAAGAAATACATTTATGTAATATTGTGAGTAATAAAAAAGTATTGTTGTGTTCCAAGTTGATTTCCAGATCATACTTCCTCTTTTGAAAAAAAAAAGAAAATTAAAAAAAGATGTTAACTGGCAGCCTTGCAAGCCCAAAGTCAAATAGGTTCTTTCTGTCTCACAATCAATAATAAAAATATTCGTTTTTAGAGCATAATTAACAGTTCTGCAAATGTGTGAGCCACAGTTGAGCCCCCTTTTCCCACTGGTATGTTGGTTTTGCAGCGTTTACAGGAATAAAACCCTAAAAGCAATGGGATGCCTGTGTGTAAGGTGCTGCTTTCATGTAGTCGCTTTTAGAAGAGGGTGTCCTTTGGATTTTAGTGTCTGTAACAGGGCACTTTTCAGTAGCACAGAATTGCTCTTTATGAAAATATAAAAAAGCAACTAAATCAACATGAGTTATTTCTGGAATTGAAACAGTTGCCAGTGCTGGCAGTGCGAGGCACGATCGTGATGCGGCACCTCGCGTAGGATGTGTGTCAGGGACCAAACTGATTGCAGCACAGTCACCGGACTGATGCCGCAGTTTCTTTTCTTCCTCCATAAACCTGGGTCTAGCCCTTTGTTATTAGAAATTTATATAAAAAAATGCTTGCACATTTCTTCATTTTAAGAAGTACCCTATGTATTCATTAGGACTATATTTTTTATATATAGGTGTTAAATCTATGCAGTGTTTTTAATAGTTAGATGGATGAAATATGACACAGTATCCGTTACTAATGAGAACATGTTTACCTTTTCTGATGCTACTGCATTATTTTGGGAGGGAAAACTGGATTAAATCTTTATTAAGAGGATAAAATGATTAACTGACATTTCAGTGACAATTAAAAATTGTTTGTTTCTATCTTCTTTTAATATATCTATGCAAGTGTTACTTAAAGCAAAGGCATAGACTGATGAAAATCTAGATAGCCTCTGCTGAAATCATTTTAATGGATTTCAATATTACTAAAATGTGTTGCTGATCTGTGGTAATCGATGAATCCGCTCTGCTGCTAAAAGCTGAGAATATAAGTAATCAAGTTAATTTTACATCTTGAAAAAGCTGAGGGTAATAGCATCATCAACTGCATGTTGGACAGTTATTTAAAGATATTGCTGAGATCTCGCAATGCAGTGTACTTCATCTGATCTCTTAAAAAGAGCAAACCCCACAATATTCACAAGCAAAGGTGCTATTTAAGAGGATATTAAATCATAAGTAAGTAAAAAATAGGAGAGAAGGAAATGGACTTTCTGAGCTAAAGAAAACTCCTAGAAAGGGGTTTTGTCTTATCAGTGTTTAAGGGAAAAAAGCTTTCCTTTTTTACTTTTTTCCATCCAAGTGCTGGATGGCAGAACTTGAAAGCTTGAAGTGTGAGCACAGATAGTTTTGAGTGATCAGAGGAAGTGCCAAAAAAAATTTAACATCATTTGCATAACAATGAAAACTGAAGCAAGGTTGATGGAAAATAACACCCGTGGGATGCATGTAAATACACAAAAGCTTAGAACTCGAAACAGAGCCTTAGGGAATTCAGAAGTGCACAAGGAAGATAATAAAAATGAAATTATTTATGGTCACTAATTGGGAGCACTGATGGGGGACTAAAGAATCGAAGAAAAATCCTAAAAAAAAAATAAAAAATAAATAAAAGTAAAGATAGCATTTTGTGGAAAAAATTTCCTAAAGAGTTACCACTAAAAAGGCCTACTTGCCTGAGCAGACATTGAAAATGTAGCAAAGAGCCCTGTATTCCCATGTAACCCCCAGTCAGTGAGTTTCAACTTTTTCAAATCACTAAATTATCTTTATTGTTATTATTATTGTTAGCAATAGTAGTAGTAGTAACAGGAGATAACAAAATCTTATGAGAGAAAATCTGATATAACTTTTTTTTTTTTTTTGAATAATAATGGACTTAGGGAATTGAATTAACTACCTGTAGGTAGTTACTTCCTTAAGACATGATGTTCACCTACATGGCATATTTTAAGTTGCTGGATTTTGCTAACAGTGAACTTTGCTTGTAACCTAGGCTCTAAAAAAAAAAAATTTTCTACTTATTTCTCGATGCAGCACTCAGTCCATTTCCTGTGCTTTGTATATATGATGTCTCATATCTTTGGGTACTTTTTTCTTCTGCTTGAAATTAACCACAAGAAAGAGTTAAGCCGTATGAGAAGCACTTAATTCAGCTTGCATAACAGTCTTGATCCTAAAAAGTGCTGATCCCTCGTCCCCTGATTCCATGAATATGCAATGACTAGGGCATCCGAAAGATCAATTTTATACTCCAGCCTTTTTCTTCATGGCTGATCACTTCTTCCATACTCTGATGTGGCCCTGATACACCCAGCAAACCTAATGCTTTGGGCTCAGGGTTGGTTGTTCTTCTGACTTGTGCAATAATTCCAACAGGAAGTCACTGATAATAAAGGATTTCCAGCTGGAAGGCTCAATACTTAATTTAATTTAGATTAATATAAGTACTAAGCTGCCATGCTGCTGCTCCAAGATCCTGCCATGTAAAATAATTACAATATGCTATAAAAAGATAGGCTTTTAGCAGCGTTTTTCAGCTAGAGCACCGCACAGGTCATCGCAGAAAGGGCTTGTAGAGACAAGAAGGTCTTGTAAATGGAAGGTCTCACCTTTTTTTTGGAAAAGATACCAACATGTGTTTAAACAACATGTGTTTTATAACAGAAATGGCAATAGAAACCTAACAAGATGCACTGCTTGCTCTGCCTGCCTATAAGTTGTTTTATTTTGAACCCTGATCCACTTCATTCAAGTAAAGTGTGTTTACTTATGTGACGGAGGAAGAAAAAGCATTTATTATAAATCTATGGAAATTCATACACATATAGGGAATGGCCTTCTCTGGGAAGACTTTCTTTGACAGTCTTATTTAAGAGGCCTAGTTACTGTGTTCCTTATATCCTCTGCAAGTGTATGGCTTAGGACGATAATGATAATAAAATGACTTAAAAAAATCCATAAGCTCATGGCAAAGATTGCTGTGAAACTGATCTTCATTGACAAGACTATGGAATAAGCTGACATTATGTGTTTAAAAGCGGTGTTTTCAGTGGACCAGACGTGGCTTAGGCTTTGAACTTGGTGCTGATCGGTGGCAGTAGAGCCAAAATGGAGGTGCTGAAGGGAGGGGAAGGACGGGCAGCTCCCGCTGAGGCAGCATCCGCTACCTGGCCCTGTGGTGGAGAGAAGGAGGGAAGACTGGACCTCGGGAAGAGATCACAAGGCAAGAGGAGCCTTTTCCCTCACAACAACAGGCAATATTATGGTGATTTCAAAAAAGGAAGGATCAAGCTTAAGCAGATGATCCGTCATTTTGAAAGGTCCACTGGAACAGCTCTGCAGCTCTTTCAAGCTGTTCTAACTAGAGGAACAGTGACACCAAATGTAGTTATTAATTTTTAATTTAAAAAAACGATCTAACCATTTCGCTTAGACCTTGCCATCCCAGAATTTCAGTAAAACATCATTTTTTAAAATAGCTTTCTCTTCTCTTCAAGATGCTCTCAGATAAGTTGGATGTTGGTCAAGCAATGTGAATTTTACAAAACGTATTCATGAGCAAAACAGTGTCAGGAAATGGATTCTCCAGATAAAATAGCTTAGCCTAGGGAAGGCTGGGTCCATAAGTCCCCATATCCCACTCTACAGTTTAGTACGGATGCTGAGAATAAGGCAATGAAGAAAAGCTCAGGAATGCAATGATGTGTCAGGAGCCCAGGTGTTAAGTATAGGAGGAAGTATCAGACTTCACAGTAGGGAGGAAGCCTTTGACAATTTTCTCATCTCTAGAGGAAATTAATAGCCAAAAGGAGGAAATTTGAGGATTTACATATTAAAGAATTTGAACTGTTTATATACAATTTGAAAGGGAATAGAAAAGCATAGTGAAATAATAGTGTTGGTGTGTTTTGTTTCTTGATGATTGGCAGCTCTTTACACTGTGTAATCCCATCCGTAGCATCAGATCTTGAGGAAGATGGGGAGAAGTTGTGGCAATCAGCCTTGTTTATGCGAACATTTTATGATCTTGTATCAGTCTCTCTGCTGTGCTGACGAGATCAATAGAGGATGCCTGCTGAGGGTGTTATCTGTGGTACCAACTTTTTAATTAACTCTTGTCCTGAGCTCAAAGAGCAATGTTTCACAGTAAAAACTCTTCATGTACAAAGCAGATCTGACATTTATCAATTATGCTTCATGGTGTCTGGTAGGGGGATCAAACGAGTGGGAGCTGTGATTCCTTTAGTTTTCCAGTGACAGCGAAATAACACAGAGGAGCACATCAAAAAAAATTTTGTATCATTCTGGGCCCTTTTGAACTTCTTTACCCATCTTTTTGTGAAGGACACTGTTCTGAGGCTATGGAGAAATTGCCAATACCAAGATCACATTTTGTATATTAGACAGGATAGTTTTAACTCTGAGATGCTGTTTTGATCAAAAGTTAGTGAAAGAAAAGCAAAACAGTTTCCCTTCCCACCCGGTGCGACCATAAATGGAGAGTTCGTGCTGGGTCTTCCCCGTCGGGAGCCGTTGTCCAGCGCGTGGAGCTTCGCGTGGGTGTCTGCGCCCACCAGCACCGCCGGCGTTTGCCTCCCTCCTCTGCTTGCCAGACTCAGATCTCACTTACCAGCACTTAACCAGCCCATTTCTGTAAGGAATTTTTTATGGGATATTTGGAAGGAATTTCTCCCCTTCTGACTTCCCAAATATTGAAAAACTGGTGAGGTTTCAAGAGCCACTGTGTTTTAAGGAGACTTCCTGAAGACATCTTAATTCCCAAACTCTCCCGAGAGCCTGTGCACTTTGCAGCAACAAAGCTTCTGCCTCTGTTATTACTGTTTATTTTTGTTGAAGGGGACACTAACATCATGAAACAAATGGTGATCTTTCCCAGCAGTCTTATTCTATTAAGGACAGCTGTTATTGTGTCTGCAGCACAGTCCCGAGCATAGGATATAATTTTTTGCTGCACTCTGCTGATTGCTTTGTTCAGCTCTGCTTGTGACAGATTAGCTTTGCAGCACATCCATAGGTCACCCGCCACCCTTTTTGTGTTTTTAGTGGTCAGTGCTGTGAAGAAAGATTGCAAATTGAAAATAACACTCGCTTTTGTTGTCTTGTGTTTTGGAGGCCCGGGACTCGGCAGCAGAGGTGCTGCGGGTCACACTGAAGCTCTGCGAGCAGGGCTGGATGGGAGAGCCTCTGCAGCGGGACCAAGCTCTCATTATACCTGCGTTCAGCGGGTCCTATCAGTCCCTGACATTTATAAAATTCTTTTCATAAAAAATTTAAAGTTAAAATGTGTTAGGAAAAGTGCACTGCCATGGTGCACTAATGGAAGAAGGAAAGGTTATTTTATTGTCAAGCATACAAAAGAAAGCATTTTCTTCATCTTAACTGGATGTTTTCCTTGTAAAATACAGAAACTTTTATCTTCTTTATTCTATTTTGATCAACTTTTCCTGAAATAGTTTTAATTAAGTACTCCTTTAAAACTTATTGCTGAAGCATCAAAATGTATTTCAAAATGAGTTTGAAATTGTTTACAGAGTCTGTAAGACGCTGTTTCCAAAAGCACCTTGAAAACAAAGCTGTCTTTTCAGGAAAGGATTTGACATGTGTTGACAAAAATTGAGAGAATGAAGTGATGGTGCTGGCACTAGTTCCAACAAATGGACTGATCCAGGCAATCTTTCATTCAAAGGGCAACGCTACAGAAATGGTGAAGCACGAGGAGGTCCTTCATTGCGATTCAGAGGACGCGTGCGCCTCTGAGGACAGAGGAGAGCAAACGCACAGCAGTGTGCGCGGGACTGCTGCAGCTCTCACCCCATGCAGGGATTTTTGCTGTACTTCTTCCATGTCACTTCCAAAAGGAATTATTTTGAGGCTAGAAATTGGGAGATAAATGATCCCTCTCATAGTTGAGATGACATTTTGGCAGGGAGCATCATCTGTAGACCTTTTAGAATAAAGCAGTGGATGATTTACAAACATTTTACACGAAATACAGTGCCAATTGAGCGAATGTTTTGGACAAAGAAATCGTTGCTCTTTTAGACTCATTCCGTGGAGGAGGAACCCCATAAACGAATGTGTCTGAGTAGGTAGGGTAGGAAGAGAGAATGGAGGAGCTGAGGGCTGCCTGTGCTCTTCGCAGGGTGTTCGTGTCGTCCCTCCATCTTTGTCTCCTCTCTGCTTAGCCTAGATAAATAGACTAAAAACACAGCACCACACATGGTAGAACAAAATGATATTAAATTAGTTTAAGAAACAAGCCAAAACTAAAATATCGTTAGCTTCAGCTACTGCTTTTTTTTTTTTTTTTTTCAAATTAAATGATGTACATCACTTTTGCACCAGATACACTGGAGAGATGGCCATGCTTATTATTCTCTCCATCTTTCTCAAGCCTTTGAAGTGAGCTTTCATTTTCTCCTCTAAAATGGTTGAGGCTCTGTTGTTTTTTCTTTTCTTTTTTTTTTTTTTTTTTTTTTTAATAACCACTTGATCTTGAGAAATGGCATAGAAATTTTCTAGGTGAACTTGCTTTTCCTTCTGCAGACCTCCCTTGGGCCATCAAGCAATTCCTGTCTTTCAGTTTTCATTCTGCTTGCATCAGTGATAGAGCCAGAACCATCAAAAATTAGTTAAGTATGGCTTTATGAACTAAATGCTTAAAACTGAGAAAAAATTGCTATGTCTCAGCTAATTTCTTCCTGAGCTCAATTACGTTCTAGCCTTCCTTACCTTTAAAGTAAACTGAGAACTTCTGCCAAATATATCTTTATACTACTAATAGAGACTTCCTTGGGAGATGGATACTATTCATCTCTCTGCACGTTCACTGTGAATGAGCATTCCAACATATCCTGTATCCTTGCCAAAATGCCGTTCCAATTCGGCTTGCCAAAAAAGTCCCAAGTGATTTGTGCGAAGGAGTCAGAGGCAGGAGAGCAGTTCTGTATCTTCTACAGAGCCAAAAAGGAATCTGATTGTGGGGCGGACTAACTAAGCAGCAGTGCAGTTCAGCTTTCTTGGCCCATAATTTACTCCAGATAGAAACTGTTTAATGAAGACTCCTGCCAAAAAACGTTAACAGTTTTTTTTTTGGAAGTTGAAAGCTGCTTATGAGCTCATGAATTCTGAGGGCTGAAAGGAGAAGCGTCTTAGAGGAATAAAAAGGTTCTTCGCTGGGACTGATGTGGAAAAGGATTTTGAATGCACTGTATACTTCATTGCTATAAAACAGCAAAGAGAAGAGAATATGGATTATCAATACACACAAAACATAATACCCTGAAAGATAAATTAGCAGCACAACAAAAATGGCTTTTATGCAGCCTGCAAACTTGGACAGAGAGGGGAGAAGGCGGCTCCTGGGACTCGCCCTGGCTGCCTATGCCTTGAAATCTGGTCTGCTCTTCAGGGAGCATTTGCAGTTCTGGGAGAGGTGCTATGAAGTGCTAGTCACGTGGGAGTCCGGAGTAAAAATGTAATGTGAATATACAAAAATAGGTTGTTACATCTCTCTCTCTCTCTGAAATTTTCGCAGTTCATTAAAAATTTTGTCATCATTGTGAGCCTTTTTTGCCATCTTCCCATTTTTCTAGTTGTAATTTTTTTTTTTTTTTTTTTTGTTAGCCAAAACCAGATTTCTCAGTGGAAAAGATCTGTCAGCTAATTTTTTTCCATCCGTTGAGCACACAGTAATTTCCTCTATGTTGTTCATGTTGGTTGGAGTGGGAGAATCCCGTTTGCTTAATAGGTAACTTTGCACCCTCTTCTGTCCGTGAGTTTACTTTAAGTGATGAATTTACTCAAATAGAATATTTTTATACAAAAAAAGAAATGTATTTTTATACAAAGGAAAAAAGGAGTTTATATTGTTCATAAGATCTTGTAACTTCTCCGTAGCTGGTTTCATTCTAATAAGCAGGTAGTTTGGATTGTGAAGGTCATTTGTGTCCTGGTGCTGTGGTTTCAAATGATTCACAGCTAAGTGAATCATTCACAGTAAAAGGACTGGGCACATGGAAATAATTGTATGGGTCTCTCCCTGTTCCTTCAACAGCTCTTCAGCCACCTCTGTACCTCTAGCTGGGATCTCCATCATCTCTTCCAACAGTTAGTTTCTTCAGTAGCTCTGGCACAGCTGAACAAGATATCATGTTTTGAAACCCGTTACAGGATTTATAGTATCATGGAAAGGTCAGCATGGAGAAACGCTGAGGCTGAGCTGTACCAGGCTACTCTTCTGTACGGGTTCTTCAAGAGGCCTTCTCAGCACCACTGAGCTCCAGATTGAGATGGGCAAACAATTGCAATTCAATGGCCATTGCAAACAATCTGCAAACAGTTTTAATACTCCCTTCAAAACAAAACTCAGTGAGATGCAGGGAGGATTTTGGTAGTGCAGTGTTTGTTCAGATGAAGTGACAGAACTCCTCAGCTTGCTTAGATATGGATATAGGTGCACACTGCAGCATCCAGCTTTCCTGTATTTCCTGGAAAGGGATCCAAAGCTGTCCCCGCACAGCTGTGGATTGCATGGATGTTACAGCCAAAAGCGATTTTATCTCAAGTGCATCTTTATATTGGTCAGATTATTTTCAATCCTTCTTTTTAAGAGTCTTCCAGAGTGTATTGATATTGTCGTCTGACTTTTTACTTTTGTTTCTAACCTATCTTCCTAAGCAATTTCCAGAATCTGTTGAGAAATTTCTGCAGTCTCATCAGGAACTTTGGTGAAGCTCAGCAGTTTTTTGTAAATGGAGTTTGGGAACTAATAAGTTCAGGAAGAACTATGATGTGCAGAAGATTCTTTGGTCCATGGCATGCACATTTTTAATAATGTCTTCACACTTTGTGCCTGTATAAGAAAATGTCTTGTCAGCAGGCTCTTCCTGTATTTTTTTTTTTTCTTACCTATGGATCAAATACTCTGCCTGTGATACAGCATGTGATATTCAATGTTACTTCTTGCATAGTTAAATCCACCTCCTTTTCAAAAGGTTTTATTTTAGAGAAGTAATCATCCAGATCAATCATCCAGGTAAAACAACTGGGCAGTCTGACTTGTGCTTGTAAATATTCCCCCCTTGTTCTCTCACTAACTGAGCTAACAGAAAATTGGAGAATTACAGGATTCAGGTAGAGTTCCTGAATTTCTTGAGCAGTGAAATGACCCTTCTTTTTTTCTTTTTTATGGGACAATATGGAAACACTTTGCATGCTAAATCAACCCAACACTCTGGCTATTTTTTTCACTGTTTCCCCTCCCCTTACCTTCCTCTTGAAAAAAAGTTAATCAGAGAAAGAAAGTCCAGAAGTGTATTTTCGAATCTCTTTTAAATGCTTGAATTCTGTTTGGATAAAAAATTAAAAACTCTTTAAAAGTAAAATATTTTAAAGTCCTCATCTTGATAATACTTCCGTTTTTTTCTGTTAGTGGCAAAATATCCATAGACTTTTGAATGATGATCAGTCCCTAACAGTGGAAGGAGACCGCACTATGTTATCTGAGTATTACAAAGGATTAGTTATCAAAGTGAATGCAAGGAAAAACTGCAAACGAAGAATAATCAGTGAATATTACATTAGCAGGAAAAAAAAATGTATCTTTGTAAAGACTTAATTCTTCAATTCCTGCACTTTATCTGGGATTATTGCAGTCACTACTGAAATGCACCCATGCAGCACAGTAATTTAAGGCAGCAAGTGAAGAAGAAAACGCTTTCCAATCGAAACTACAGGACCAATTTTGGTAGTGATTATTTGGAGCTGGGTTGGCTCTCTGAATTTTATTATCTTTTGCCAAAATAGAATTGAAAGATGGAGAATGAAATGTGTAACGACCATAAGTGGCTAGGCCCTTCTCACAGAACTCCTCTCCGAACATGCACCTTGCAGCAGCAAAGGATATCGCGTGGTGGCCTTGAGCACTGAGCTGCTTTGAAGGTGAGATCCCAGCTCAAGAATTAGCAACACGGCGTGAGCCTCGGTGTGCAGCACTGAGCCCCCAGCCCAGGAGGGATCCTCAAGGGACCCCCCATCACGAGGCCCCCGTTGGCTGGGGTGCGGGAGGGAGGGACACGCCGAAGCACCGAGAGACACGGTTAGGGACATAGGCCCCTCAGGTCTCTGAAAAAGCTCCTCTTTGGCACACTAGGCCCACAGCTAAATATATTGCCTCTTGTTTTCATTTTAAATTACTTTGTACTCAATCAGTAAGACTTAAAAATGCATCCTACTGTCTATGGAAATGCACTTACTGAAAAGTCATGTTCACTTTCTCCAGTCTTGCATTCTTTTCCTTAGGATTCTCATCATTTTTCTTGATGTGTGGTCTTCTTTCTGAGGCTTATCAGCTACTAGCTGATAAACAGCCCTGAGCCAAGCATAGACTGTTGTAAATGGCCTTTGGACCAGTTTAGTTTGGGATGGAAATTGTCTCGTCTCCCAGTAGATCTGGAGATGATCTCCGCAGTGGTTCTGGATTTTTGTGCCTACCCTAACTCAATTAAAGCAAGTACCGTCCTCATATTGTCCCCTAAACAAAGTTCTCATAAGTTTTGTTCAGAAAAAGTGTTAGGATTTAGCTTTGTGTAATACAGCTTTATCAGATTACATCGCATGTGTCTCAATATGAAGCAGAAGAGTCTCCCTGAGAGGAGGTCTCTGTCCACTGAACTCTCCGAGGTCTTGGCACGCCTTGACTTGTGTCTTTCATGTATCTGATTTAGAAAGCTGCAGTAGATCAGATCTGGGGAAGTCCATCAGACTTTCATCATTGACTTGTCAATAGAAGGAGAAGTGACATGACAATAATGTGTCCCAGCGTGTTTGTTAGGGACTCCTCACCCGTGAGATTTATAGCCCTTTCAACTACAGAAACTGTTCATTTTTAGAAGAGCCCTGTAGGACCCGTAAAAATTAAATGCAGAAAATCTGGAGAGAGCAGGAAAGGAAGCAGTGTGGCTATTGCTTAGTGTTTTAATTCCAGGGGGATGCTTGGGTGGAATATGTAAACCCTCATCTTTTCTTGTAAAATGAAGGAACCTGCTGCCGTGCTCTGCGTTCAGCCATTTTGAACAGTTGTGTGCATAGTTCTTGTGTAAACGTGGGGTTATTTGAAACAGTGTCTCCCTGTTGATGCTTTATGCAGGTTTCCTAAGAGTATTAACTTTAATAGCTCTACTGTCTTTGAAAGCAGATTAATGTGTCGGATTTACAGTTCCCAGCAGAAGCAAAGCAGTTCATTTAACGGCACTGTTGACTTCTGCAGCCGGCAGTGGGAAACCCGCGGTGCTTTCTTGGTAGATCCTGTCATACAGCTTTTCAGGATTTTTGTCTTGTGTTTATGTGTTGATGGATACAAGCGCAGGATAGCAGTATGGACAAAATGGTTTGTAGTGAATGTATATATATTTTCATAATATTTCTAAAAGCAAAGAGTTTGGCAAACCTATGTCAAAAATAATTCTGTTTAAATATAACTGTTATATGCTCTTGTGCCTTTATGTCTACATATACACCTTTATATTTAGATGATGGATACCTATGAATACATTGTATTTTATACACTTTGAAGAACATTTATAGACAAATCAAATGAGCAAGAGGAGGAAGTGCAGGTTTTTCTTTGCCGATATTTCCCTAGGCACTTCCTGGGTCCTGCTTTTGGTGTCCCCTCGTGCCGGGGCGGCGCGGGGGGACGGAGCGGGGAGATGCATGGGGGCTGTGGGGCAGTGGCCACTGTGGTACCCTAGAAGGCACCTCCTGTCCCCTCTTAACTCTCCTGTTGGGCTTTTCTGGGTGCTCAAGGGGCAGTGAGTGTAGCTGTCCAGAAAGATGGGGCCATAACCTTTAGCTAAGAAAATCAGAGCTTTGGTTGCTGAGTTATAGTTGCATCTCTCTGTCTCTAAGAGGCTGCGTTTGCATTTGCTTAGCTGATGCTCTAGGACCACACTAACAAATGTCAGCCTCTTGGAGCAGATTAAAAACAGCAAGCAAAACATGCCAAGAAGAAATGTGGAGGATTTAGGTAATAATTAATTATTATCTGGCATGGATCATCTTTTCCCCTAATATTTAATAGAAATAAAATTAGTTCTTCAGCCCAGTTCTCCAAGGCTCTCGAGACAGGGCAGGTTTGTTTATTTAAAGTGTTGGTGTCTGCAAGTTTCTTAAACTGTGTGATGGGCTGGAGCTGCACCAACAAAGTCTTATCAGTATTCAGTATCACTGGCTTTGGAAAAATAAACAAATGCATGATAATAAGATGAGATAAAAATTCAATCAGAAGAATAATATATTTTTGTGATTGTTTTATTCATTTTCTCTCTCAGATTGTTCCTTCTCCTGAAATAGTCTATCTTAAGCAGCCACTTTTCAGCATATATTCCAAAACATATAAAACCTGGCACACATGAATGGAGGATTTTTAAATTACGAGTGAGGGCTGGATATACTTTCACTTTAATCTGAATTGGAAATAGCTCAGGTAAAGAATAACAGTGTTTTCTGTTGAGATACTGATCTGAGAGAAAGATATTTCAGAGCTGAGTCTTAATTTCATTTTTACTTTTTATTCATAACTGCCACAGAAGTGTAAATAACTTCACAAGAGAAATTGCTGATTAGTATTAAAAGAAAAAAAAAAAAAAAACCATAAAACCTTCTACAGAAGTTATACAAAATTGGAAAAGTTCCTAAGGAGTTCCCTGCTTGCCCCTTTCTTCCCCCTCCCCCCCCTTTTTTTTTTCATTTTAGGGAAAAGTTTACAGTTAAAATGATAGGAAAATACTCATTTTACTTTTTGAAGTTGGCATTTTCCCTCCCCCATTTTTCAGGTATTTTTTTCATTCTACTTTTAATGGAAGTAAAGGAGAGGCACCTGGTGAACTTGCCCTCGAGCATGTTTTTTGGTGTCTTTGGTGGGTCCCCCCCAGCATATCCTTTCCCCTTTGCTTGTGCACGTTGCTACCTGCGCTCGCGGGCAGCTGAGCTGCAGGGGAGCTGGCAGGAGGTGTCACAGGGAATGAGGGAGCCCCATGTACTTCACAGCTAATGATCAGCTTGCTCACTGGCTCATGAAACTGCAGCTTTGTAAGTCTGAAAACCTACAGCCTTTTTGAGGTCATAGGTAATTTCATAATCCTGTGGAAGAGCATCATAAGTATGGTTTGTTTGTTATAGTTTTCATTAAATATTAACTAGAAGGTACTGCAAAGGGCAGCATGGTATATATCAGTTGTATACGGACTGTATTCCAGTTTGGGAATTTTTAATTGTACCTGTTCTGGCAGTCTGGTTTTTGTCTGCAGTTTGTGAAACACCCTCCGCTCAAGCTGTGCTGCCTTAGCCTTACCAGCTTCCTCCTGGGTAAATAAATCATGGAATGAAAATATATTAAATGGCCTGTATTTTCTGGATCACAGTTTTTACTTTTTACAAAAAGCTTGTATGTTTTCAGTAAAAGATATAATCCTTGCCAAGGTAATAAAATTGCAGAAGGAATCTATTTATACTTCACTGGCTTTAACTCCTTCCAAAATCTAGCTGTTGAGTCTATGTGTCCTTTACACTCAAATCGTGTAGCTGGCTTGATTTCCTATATACACACAGGCCCTGCTGGGCTCCTGGCTCTTTCATCTGGCTTAAAACTTTTCTGTTGGACTAGCTGATCTCCAGAGATCCCTCCCAACCCCAGCCGTTCTGTGGTTCTTGAGTATTCAGCTGTGGAAGTTCTGCCTTCTTCTCATTCATATCGTGACATGCTCCTTGCGTTTATACCAAAGAATAACTCTTTTACACCCCAGACTTCAAAAACTGTGCGTTTAGAGCCCAGAAATGTTTTATTTGGCATTCTTTAAAGCAGTGTGAGCAAACTGAATCAGCAACTGCGCAGACAGATGTCTGCAAAATGTTTTTATAGAGGGAATCTTTTGGTTGTCATAGTTTCAACTCTGAACTATTTGGAATTGTTCTGGAGGTTGAGAACAGAGGGCACTGTATACTGCTGTAGGTGTATACAGTGCTGGCTGTATAAGTAATGAAATACATATGGTGCGATGACATAGCTTAGCTAACTGATACAAGACAGAAGGAAAGAGTTACAGGGGCGTTTCTGATGTGATTTGAATTTTCCTTATTGTATTCTTTTAGCCAAACTGATCAGGTTGATAAACTTAATTTGGAAAGAGAGCTTCAAATAATAAATTGCTTTCTCTTAAGAATTCCACCAAGCAATTAATCATTAGTTCTTAATCGTTAGCATATTCTAATGAGAGTTTAATAAGAAGTACATATGTAAATATATTCACAGAAGATCCAGGGAACGTTTTAATTTTAAAAATTTCCACTTTCTGAACATCCAATTATAATGCTTCCTTTTTGTAGTTTGAGCAGTAAGCATTAGATTCTATATGGAATTATAATCTGTAGCAATATGCACTGCTGTGAGAATCAGAATTTCTAATTGATACTTAAACCTAGACTTGGGCTTCCTTGGTTTGCTACCATGCTGTATTTATGGACGCTCGTGTTTTTACCTTTCTTTGAAATAATCTGAAGCTTTGAAGCCTCCTCAGCTCTTACAGAGTTCAGGATGTTGTTTTTATTGTACTTCTATTACACAAGTCGGTTGAAGAGACAGCAACCCTAACTGTTAGTTACAGGCAGCCAGAATTACTCAAAAGTGATCAGATTGTGTCCAGAAACAAATCATTCGTCAAATTAACCTCTGTTAGATTCTGCTTAAATTGCTCTCAAACTACTTACAACGTTTTATGTTTGAAATTATGCTTAACTTAAAAATCTTGCTGTGAACAGAAAAAGAAACGTTTATACTCCAAGGATCCCCCTTTGGAGAGGAATTGCATACAGAGACAAACTCTTACTCTGAAGCTACAAAAAGAGTGATCGTGAAAAAAATATTTCCTTTTCATAGATGATCTCTATTGAATTCACTGTAATAAAATTAAATAAAAATTTCCCCAAACATTTGTTGTAGACACTGTCTGTAAAGTTCGGAGAGTCGCATCAGAATAATCCTTTAGTCTTAGATGTGAATGCCACTGAACTGAACGAGATGTCGTATCAGTGAGTCCCATGAGTGCTGTCGGTATTTGAGTGCAAATTCATCTGTTTTTAGCTTTACACAAACATTTTGGCAAAACCAATGCGAGTGCGAATGGGCTTTAGGAGATCATGGACTTTTATGGGACCTAGGCTCCTTAGCCAGAAATTTAATCAGCAAACACCACAGTAAGAAATAAGCTGCCTGTGAAGCTATTCCAGCCACTTTGAGACTCGTCTCTAACTACACTGATTTCCAGACCTATCTGTGGCTTTATAAAGCTTTCAAACATGCAAATAATACAATAATATGCTTTGTATTGGACACCAGGATGTGTGTGTGTGACGGATGGTTTCTCTTTTGCATTATTTACCAGGCTAAAGGGCCAGGCCATGTTCTCATGCCATGAATCAGAGTCCCTGCAGTTGCACCAGGTCTACGTTTATGTCAACCCGTCTCGTCGCTGAGCCATCCATTCTTACATCTCCCTTGGGGAGAGTGGAAGGGAATGTGTACAGGTGAAATCAGGTTTTAATTTGTGCTTTTTCTGTGGCTGGAAGATTCTCTGACTATGTTTCAGCCAGCAAGGAAAGACCTACAAATATAGGCCAGTAAAGAAAAGAGGTAACAGGATGCTTGTACGTTTGTGTGTGACGCATGTGGTTGTGCGTGGGTGTGTATATAAATATATACGTATATTTTTTTAATGTGTGTGTGTGTGTATTTTTATATGCAATATGTATATAAAAATATGTAGATCCCTTGAAGCTTTGCAATTTAGTATTCTAACTTAGGTAACTATTTTTGTAGTACGTTGTTTTTCAACTACCACATCTGTGGTACTTTCATCTATAGATAATTAATTTCTTTGCATGTCTCCCTGAGAAAATCTAGCTAAAAGCAGGCTCTGTCAGAACAGACAGATATTGCAATATGTTTTTAGACATTCAACTAGGCAACACAAAAAATGTCATGTTAAATAAATGTATTAAGACATGTGCTTATGTAGCATAATATTACAATAACAGACACAAATAGAGTATCTGTTTAATGTGGAGGGGTGCCCTGAAAACTAATGTAAGAGTCCTAACTAATTTTAAGCTTGCACACATTTTTTTATCATTTCAAATTAGTCAGTACTTCCAGTGGTACTGATACTGTTAGCATTTATGAGTCCTCCAGATCATCAAACTCTCTGTGTGTTTCCATTGCTAACCCTGGAATCCGCCTTTTTCTCATCTACTGTATGGTGTGTAAGCTTGCAATTTTGTACTGCTTTGATATCTGTAGGGAAGTGTTAATTTAATTAGTATAAGTTACTGTCACTTCATCAAGGACAATAGGACTATACAGGTTTGGGATCTGTTTCTCCATAAATTGACATACTTTTAAGAAGAGCATTTACAACATATCAGACCAGAAAAGCAGATGACCAGCTCTAGTCTATTCTGTTTTTTGTTGTTTGGTTGGTTGTTTTTTTGTTTTTACTCTTATTTTGCTCTAGCTTTTGCACAATATAGCTTTGAGGGACATGGATTCTACACCTTGCAAAGAAATGAGCACAAATTTCAGATGCGACCTGTTCAACATGTTTTCTGGCAGGCAGAGAACTTAATGCTTTAGAACTCTATGCTTTGTGAATCGACTATTTTTACCTGTCGTAAAGTCATTTAATCAGCTTAAACTTCATCTAAGATAATGTGATATTCTGAAAATGTAAAAGCATTGGCTATAAGCAGCTAGTAAATGTTGACTGGGTTCTGTATTTATCTCTTCCTCAAAGTTCCAATTATTATATATTTAACATGTTAACAAAGTGTCAGAAAATACTTGACAGAGATTCCCTGGCTCATTAGCCCATCCCTGGCCTGATTCAGAAGACTTCAAGTCCAATTTAGCCAATCTCTGGGGTGAAAAGTGTAGCTCATGCAATACATAGTACATAGTGCATAGTACATGCAGTGCATTAGTTTTAATTTGTCTGTAATGGTAATGGAGTTGCTATGTTCACCCTTCTCTGTCCATTCATCAAAAGAGAACCTCAACAAACCAGCATCTCCTCTCATTTTTCTTCCACAGAGGTGCTACAGGTTCATTTTACACAAAGTATAATTGATTGCATTTGAGCAAGACTTCATGTAAGATTAGTTGCATTTTTAATCAGAATGTCACAGGGCACAATTCTAATATCCAAGAAGTTCTTTGTGTTGGAGGGATCTGTTGCTCAAGACCGAATGCATAGTCTTGTGCCCAGGCTTTTGCTGTCCTTTCCCCTACAATTTTCCAAATAGTTTAATATAAACATGTGGCCTCCTTATGACAATGATAGCTGGATTACTAGTATTTGGGAACCTGAAAATTCAGTACTGCGGTGTCAGTCTTGTATGTGCTTGGCCCTGAAGTTGAGGATCTTTATATAATACATGGGGGATGATTAGGCTATATCTAAGCAAACTAGGTTCAACACGCCTGATTCCAGTTACCAGATTCTTTATTCACTTTATATCAGAAGGGATTAGAATTCAGGAGATTTTATGTCCTATACTTCTGCGTAGGAACTGGAGACTGAACCAAGCGTGTACAGAAGGCTTTTCAAACGTCAAAGAACACAATGAAAACATGGGTAACAGTAGAGCTTAAGTACATAGCCTGCCTTGCATAAGGTTAATTCCACGAACTTCTGTGAAGAGGATAACGTATCTTCAGGAGCCTGCGCTGCTGCAGGCTTGGAAGCAATATCCGACCTTAAATAGACTTCCTTAATGAATTCCTCGTACCAATATGGCTCTGCTTCAGAATACTTTCAGGTGAACACAGTGTTATTGGCTGACTTATTGCCCTTAACTGGATAAAGGATTGACAATGGTAGTCAAAGTTTGTTCAAGTATTTCATTGTTTCCTCCTTAAAGATCTCAAATTTTGGCTTTCATATTTTGACATAGGGGTTTATCGTTGTCACTGAGTGGAAATTCCAGGATCTGCTCTGTGCTGTGAAGTGCAGTGCTCTGCCACTCATTAGTTAATTAGTCACTTGGGCCTTTTGAGTAGCCTGATGTGAATGAATATAAACAAAACTGTTTCCTCCAGGTGTCAACCCCTTAGAATAATGAATATGAAAATAAATTAAGGTGATTTTACTGGTTAAAGTTTTTGATAAGAAGGAAGAAATATCTCTAGCAATTACATTGTTAAAATGTTATTTGAATAGGTTGGATGTGTGGAGGGCTTTGCAATTTAGAATGATTATATAAAAATAATGAAACTTGGTTTCTTTCAGTCTTCTGTGAAATGGAATAATCAGCACTCTCCTGAACAAACTGTATTATTTTCCCATGTCTTTTCATTACTGCATTTGAGGTTGTGATTCATACGTTATGGTGATTCACAGCTCAGCCTTATGAAGCGGAGTTTTATTTTTAGTGTGTTACCTTGAATTAGTATGACTAATAGTGATTTTGAGGTACAGTGATTTCAGTGGTTCTGCGTCTGCTTGGTAGAGTTTAATGTGTTTATATATGACTTGCTTTGACACTTTACAGTAGAATTTCCAGGGCATAGATGAGTGCAGGGTGTTAACCATGATATATTAGAATGTTTAACTTCAGGAAATATCAGGACTAAAGCAGAAGGTGTGTGAGAACCATCTTTGAATGTGACATCTGCAGCAAGGGCTGGGTTGGTGCCTTCAGCCTATACCAGGTCATCCCAGAGGCCTTGGGAGCTGCTGTGGTGCCTGGGGGCACCCTGCACTGCTGCTGGGGCCTCAGGTGACACCTAACCCTTTGTCACATAATTCCAAGAAAAGAGGTACCTCCTCTCTGGAGCTCAAGTTACTCACAACACGAAAGTTAATAGGATTAACGCTCAAATATAGGAAGCTTGAATTTAGCTTATAACTGGAGTTTGTCCAGATGTGGTGCATAAAACTAGTTGCTTTCTCCTTTTTCCTGCAGTTTTTCAGGACTCAAGATTGCATATCTCTGCCAGAAAGGAAATGTAAATAATCCTGGGAATGTTGCTCCTTACGTACGTGTGGGATGATCGTGATGGAGCGAGGACGTGCACGTGTGACCTGGGGGCGCCGCAAAGGAGAGGGGCTCTCGGGCCCAGCCTGGCAGGGCAGGGGTAAGTGCATACTGAGAATGCCCAATTACTGGTAAGAG
>VZSV01000308.1:152016-228262 GCA_013398735.1 Nothocercus julius
TTTTTTTTTTTGATGTGGAATGTTAAATATTGTGAAATATTGAGTAATCACTGAAACTATTTTTTTTTTAATATAAATCCCTTAAAAAGTAGAGCAAAATATTCACCTAAATCTATTTATAAGTGAATTTCAGGCATTGTGCCTGATAGGTCTCTTATTGCACACAGCTAATTGCCACCGTTGCTTCTCTCCTCTTGGTGAAGTGAGTGTTACAGTGTCTAGAAATAGAGAAGAAATGCAAGGTTTGGAGATTATTTTTTTCCTTCTTACACTAGTTCACCTCCTTAAACTGTAGAAGTGTATACATGCCTGACATTTTGCACTGGACTCAATATCTGTATCTTAAAAATATAACAGACTCAAAAAGCTCCCAGAACAGGAGGTCGTGGGCTGTCATTGCCTTTAAAGGGCAGGAGCGTGTTTGTTTTATGAGGATGGTTGTATCAGGGGACTTGCAGCCTTTCTTACTCCTCCTTCAAGGTTATATTTTCCCTGCACGGGGGCTAAAGGGACTGCAGGGGATGGGGAATTCTGAGGCAAGTTTTTTCCCTTGGAGTTTTCCCAGCCATTTGCTGCATTGCTAACAAGAAGAACAGGCTGGATCTGTTTTTTGAGAGCCTCCTTGTTTCTTTGTTGCGTTCGGTTTGGTGCAAAAGGACTGTGACGCCGTGATCAGCCGTGTTGAAGGTAATGGTCATTTCCAGGCTGCCCGGCAGACCTGGGATACAGGTTGGCACAACTGCTCCCTTTCTCCATCCCCCTTGGCCGTTAAATGCCCGTCGGCTCCAGCCTGCATCACTGGTCTCCCATGGTGGCTGCACGGAGCCACGAACCTGGTTCCTGCTCTGATTCCCGTGCTGCCTGGAGAAACATAGAATTCCAGAGGCAGGGAATATCACACCGGGTGTTTGCTAGAGCAGGGTGGATGCCATTTCCCTTGGTGTGCTCCGTCTCCCTTTCCTGACCTCCTGTTGCTGGGAAAGCCCCCAAACTTCCCCGAAGTCCGCAGAGTGAGGTGTGACCGTGTACCAGGGCGCGGGCAGAACTGTTCGGTGAAGAGGAAGGAAGCCTTCGTGAGCATCCTGTGTTACATGCAGCTCATGCCACTCTAGTATCAGAGACTGGGATTTTGTGTGTGTGTGGGGGGGATTATAAAATCTTATTGTAAGTCCAACAATAAATCTAGAAAGCAGAGTTAACCTGAGCAGTGCTGGCACTTGTAGCCCATTGTTTACCCATGAGTGAGGTAGACAGCGTTTGCCTCTAACACTGGAAATGCTTCAAGAATGCTTTTGCAAGCTTTTATTTATTGTATTCACCTCAGGATCATGAATAAAACAAATAGTAAAAGATGCAACTCCATTCTCACAATAAGGTCAAATAATATAGAGTGAAATCCAGTACTCTGCAGGAGGCCAACACAAGCCATACAATCCAATTAAGCCATCAAAATAGATTTAAGTGGAATTTATTTGGTGCATAGGCTCTGAACTATGAGTTTCACCTTTTGAGAGACAGTCTGCAAAGAACAAATGCTGGGCTTGAACTTGTCCCTGTATAATCAATGTTATCCTGCTGATAGCAGGGGAAAAAATGACTTGCAGAGTCAAGTCACTTGACTCTTGTTTGTAAATACCTATTTCTAAACATTTGGAAAAGTATTTCAGCACAGGAAATGAGAACATGTTCCCATCTTGGCCTTATGGCTTTTGTGAATTATTTATTTTGGGTTCCGGGTGGCTTGTTTCTTGCCCTTGCCATCTGTAGATTTGATGATTTACATTTCCCTGTAAAATGCAGCCCAAGTTTGAATATTGAGTAGCGCAGCCCATGGCGTGAGGGGTGGATAGGCCTGGGAAAGAAAGCTCTTCATGCCCACCAGGGCAAAGGATGGGGCATCTAGAAGAAGGGAAATAATTCTTCGGTTATCTCTCTCCGTCTGTCCAAGTGTGGATATTTCTAGTACGCTGTACAGACTGCAGTATCATTAAACTTTTATGTCCTGATATATATAGAATTTGTAGGCCGTGTGTAAATAAATATTCCTAATACTCTGGTTATATTAAAAATCTCTCTCTGAAGACCTGTGTAGAGTACATTTATGGTTTTGTATATTTGGCTTTTTTGACTATGTATTGGCTTAACATGATACTGAGATTCTGAATTTATGGTAACTGGGACTTTGTTTTATTTCTTTTTGATAATACAACTTTTAGCTCACCCTATGGCTTCAGACTAACCTTTTCTTAGTCTCTTTTAGATGAGTAAATTAAAATGCTACTCTTCTCCTTTCTGTGTTAAGATCTTCACCCTAATGAAAATCAGGTGTTTTGTTTATTGCATTCATAGTAAGTACTCTGAATGCCTGTTAAAACAAAATTCATTATAGTGAAATTTCTGCTAATTTATTGCATTCTAATGAAATAAAAAATAGAGAAGCAACATTTATGTAAACCTTCTATAACTATCTCCCTAATTTTCAGACCCGATATAATAATACATTTTTTTTCCCATTTTGTTGCAATTTATCAAAATAATAAGTGATTCTTTTATAATACATAAATAATATAATACCTGAGATCAAACTCTCTCTAATCTATGTAAGAGTCAAAATTATTCGAGGTCTAAATCAAGCTTCATGTGCTATTCACAGAGAAGAGTCCTAATTGTATCTAAATTAGATACAATTTCTGTAGGTGGTAACATAAATAAACCAATTACATCTCATAGTGGACAGAATTATCTTTAAATCTACATATATTGTTTAAGAAGCAATCCAGTTTGAATTTTTCAAGAAAGCTTTCTGACTAAAGAAGAGTATTGGCAGCAAGGGGAAAACACCTACATAAATTCAGCTTTTCTATTGGACATGTTTATTTAACGTTTAATGAAATGTTTCTAAAAGGAAGTAGCAAGCAAATTGGTCCATTCTGAAAGTGCTGAGCTTACTCCTGTTTGCTGCACGTAGGAGTTGGAGACTGATAGAAAGTCCTGAATTAGTTTCTGCTGATTTGTGGCTGTGGGAACCTTGTCTTTCAGAGGGACGGGGGACATCGGTGAAGTGTGAGGAAATCTCACCCTGCCGGTGCCAACCTTCCTTCAGCCCTGCTGGAGCAGCAACAGCCCGATCTTCCCTAGATTGAACTTGACTGAAGGAAGAACATTTGGTTCAGCAAGACGTTTAAGTGTCATATTACCTTCTTCCATATTTATTGTTTCTTGTGCTGTAACAAATTTGGCCCTTAGAAGGGGAAAATTTGGGAAAGGAACCATTGTGGGTGAATAATAACAGAAGCTTGTCAACATTTAGTTGTAGGAAATCTGAAGACCTTGAAGTTTTAGTGTCACAAACGTTCACAGAGTGCTGGGAGAGCTGTCAGATGTCCTTAATGACAGCACTTAATGGGAGTAGGTAAATGCAGACTGGGACCCAAAGCCTGTGCCCGAGCGGTGCCACGAGCAGCTCTGTCGGTCCGTGTTGCGAGGGCCACGAGTCTGTGCCCAGAGCCCTGGCTCACAATCTGCTCTATGGAGTTGCAGGAGTCGTTTCATGAGTTGTCGTATGTTTAGATTGATCTTATATATTGAATAAGAATGTCAGGAAATAAAACTTACACATTGCTGCTGATGGGCCTCTTCTAAAGGTCCAATGAAACCACGGGAAGTAGCCCAGTAAATAGTCCTAAATTTGTGCCCTTTCTGTAGGGTGGCACAAGAGGACCGTCACTGCAGAGCAAGCAGTTCTTGGCTCAAGGGCAAGAAACAAGAGCAAGTTCTTGGGAACACAGTGGTCTGTTTTCATGTAAAATAAGAGCTTTTCATGCTGTGCTTCGTTCTTTCCTTTGCCCACGTGGAGCCGATGAAGGTGTCCAGCTGAGCAGAGCCCCGGACCCTCGGGAGGCCACAAGCTGCAGCTCCATCTGTGGCGGTGGCCACCTTGGTCCTGATGGGACAGATTGTTGTGTGCAGGCTGGTTTTACCATTTCTGAAAAGAACTCGCAGTGCTTCCGTCTGCCAGAGTTGAGACCTGGGCTTTGAGCAAAAGCTTGCTAGTATTAAAATACAATAATGCCTGTATTATATCTTAGTTTGGTTTGGTTTTGTTTCTCCTTTTTATATGTGAATCTTTTTTTGCCGAAAGCTGATATGAAGGATTAGGAAAACTAGACTTACCTTAAGTTGCATTTCAAATAATTAGGAATTGTTCATTTAAACTCTCTGATTATGTGCAAATACTTATGTAGGTTAAGTATTAGAATATTTAACTCCTCTTCTCAAGGAGATGCTTCTAATTATACGTTTTTAATAATCCTCAATGGAACAGGTACCATTTCAAAAAAGCACATTAATCATAAGTAACCTATAATTATAAGCGGAAGTAAGTATACTTGCATTAATGAGCCAGGGACATTTAATGACATTTGTGCTCAAAAGAACACAGCATTATGAAAGGTGAAATAAAACAAAATTCGTAAAGTGTCTTTCTTTAATAGAATGCATTGTGCCTTGCTCTTTTCTGCCAATCTTATTTCTTGTTTGTTTTTCACATGCAGTCTAGGTTACAGTAACAGCAAACTGTATATTTCTAGCTGTGAAATGAAGCTGAGTTTGGGTGAAGCTGAGCAAGCTGCCTCTTTGGTCAGTCCTTTAATATTTGCTAAGTCAAAACTTGCTTACAGTTCCTCAAAACTGAAGTGTAGGCAGCTCCACCGACTAATTAATCTATAATTTATGTTGAGGTTGTAAATAAGTCATGGATACTTTAGCCTAAAAAATGCCTAAAAACTACACCGATTAGAAATGGACTACAAAGTGCAACTCTAAATACTAACACAGTGTCATAGCACGTGAGTACCTGTGGTTAGTTTCAGTGGCGCCTAAAAATAATACAGTGCCTATCAAAGGAAATATCATCATATTATCTAAAGGTCAAAAGTATTTTTTTTTTTTTTGAGAATCTTCTTCCTGTATTTTTAAATCAAAACTAAAAGAATTTGAAAATAAAATGATGAAAGTGATTGAAATGAAAAGAGGCTAATTTTAAAAAAAGAAAAAACAAATTAATTGAAGACTTTTATTAAGCTGGTGATAGGGGAACCAATAGATATCTGTGACTGAAAATGAGTCTACTCCTGCAAAGGGTGAGTTATGTTATATACTGCAATCATGAATTTTATATGAGAACTCTGTCAATAGGATCTGACTTTCTTTTTCTTTTCATGTCAATGAAGGCATAGAGTGAAAAGTCCAGAGAATGGGAAAGAAAAAGGGTAGCTCATTTGGCCATAGGGTTTTCAGTCCAATTAACTCCAGGAAGTTTCTGTCTCTGAATCCCGAAGAAGTTACGCACTTGTGTAGTTTGAGTGTGTTTCCCCTATATTTATACGTTTGTTTATACCAGCATTGTTTTCCTATTGTTTATTTCTTATTTTATGAATAGTTACCCCTGGAAGATCATTAACTTTGAGCTCATCTGGATTTTCAGAGGTATCTTACCTTACACTGCAGGAGTCCTTTTACCTCTCTGTATTGCACGCATTGTGGGTGCCATTAATGTCATCGGGAATTATGTGCGAGTTTGGAAGGAAAACAGAGCTGAGGCAAAAACACCTGAAATGAACATTTACCACCAAATAGACAAAAGCGCTCGCTTGTATGACAGCGTTCCACAGATGCGCCAGGTTCTCCTTAAAGGGCAAAATCCTCACTGCCTAGCAAACAGTAAATATGCAGAGCCTTTCTTATGTAGTGCCTCATGCTAAAGTGCACTTAGCATTATTAGTAAATCACAGTATTTTATGATAAGCACATGGCTCATTCATCTGCCTTTTTTATGGTGCTGCTTTTGCAAGGCTGCCCAAGTTAATTCTGATATAGAAGGCCGGTGTGAAAATAGAAGCATTTCATTAAGAATACATTAAAAGGAAACTAAAGTGATGAAAATATGCCAGTAATGAATCTCCACAATTAATGGTCCAAATTAATGAAGGTTGCTCAATTCAGGAATGAAATAAGAGCTCTTAGAATACTTGTTCATAGATATCTAGCTTTCAGTCCTAGAAAAGAGAGGATTAATTTATGTCCTTCTCGATAGATTAGTGTTATTTGGCACAAATTGTAAAGTTCTTTCTTCTCCCTCATTCTTACACATAGTATCAGACCTGTATACTGAGAGCTAGGAGGGGAAGTAGCTGGTAAAAGGAATAATGCATACATTATTCCTGCTTCTAGCCTAAGTATCCTGTGCATCTGCAGATTCAGTTAGGCTGGGAAATAGGAGAAAGTGTTTGCATAGCAATATATTTTTTTCAGATGTTTTTACATGGAGGTTTCCATATGCTTGTCTATGCAGTATAATGAAATGGACTCTTTATGAAAATGTGTGTATTTGGTATTATCCCTGAATAAGCTTTCCCATGTGAATACATTTCAGGTTGTTTTAAAGCAGGAAAACAAGTAAACTATATTTAAAGCAATTCCACATCTCACTTATACTGCTGGAAAATAATGATACTCTTATTAATAAGGTAACAGATATTATTGCATATAGTTTACAAAGATGTCATCTAATTTGCCATGTAAGTTTTTCTGGCTCTCCCAAACCAATTTAGGTTCAGGTGATAAGTTTAGATGTTTATGTTTATTGGAAATGATACAGAACTGGAAACTTCTGGCACTACAGGCATCCATGGAACTTGATAGTGTAGCAGAGTGGAGCACCAATTCTTCCTGAGGCATCAAGTGTTACTGCAACACAAATAGTTCATAATTAGAGATAGCCAAACATTGAGATTTCTGCCCCAGAGGAGATACTAACAGTTCTGACCGAGGGCAGAGTTAAAACTGTTGAAGGACTATAGGTAAATGAAAAGGTTCTGAGCTTTCTGCTTACTAGTAGCTCTCAGCAATGTCATGGATTTACAGGAGCTAGAAAAAACAGATGTAGCAAGAGTTTCTGCTTTAGGGAGAAGGGCCATCATCCCCCAAGCTCCCATTTACCTGAGAAGGTAAGAAAGAGTCTTAATGCTAAAGACAGCTGATATCTTAGTCTATGCAGGCTGAAGGCTAGGGCTACATGAAGACACAGGAGAGCCTGAGCCGTTCTGAGCAGCTTTAGTGCCAATATGGGAATGGGATCAGGACTTGAGGAGGAGGATCTTCTTCCTTCATTGTTATTAATAGCATGATATTAGTGGTCACTGTGTTTTCTGTGTTTCAGATGAGACACTTAATGTTGATTTTATGTTATACCCAGGTTTTATGTAAAATCGGTGCTTTAAGTTGGTGCTCTTGCCGCACTGCAAACACAATTTTTCTTCCCTTTCAGCTGTAGTTGGTGAGTAGGTATTTGCATTATCATTTTTTTCCTAATAGTGCTGTATATACTGCTCTAGTGACTGGATATCAGGAAACTGTCTCTGCACTAATTTTTAAAGCAAAAAAATGGATAGTGTGAGAGCAAAGCTGCACATCACAGCTGAGCCTAAGAGCCTACTATGTGGGAAAGGGAAAATCCATCTCCTCCCACCCCTTCCTCCGTGTTGGCTTTGATGCTTATTGGACCATTTTTGAGCCAATTTCATTTGTTAACCCAGCAGAAGGCTATTAATTTTTTATTTGCTAGGCTATTTATACTCATGTAAAAGACTTCAAGGTATGCAGAACCTTGTAATGTGAGGCAGGTTATTAATAGTATGTAAAACAGCAGGCCATGTTACCCAAATGTGTGATCAGGGCACATTTGGTTACAAACTGTTGAGATATTGACTCAGCAACCTCAGCTTGAATTAGTAACTTCCGTCTGTTCTTTTTTAGTGCACGTTGGACTGAATTTCTTGCGCTTATCCTGTAGGTCTCCTTTTATCAGCTCTTCTGCATTTCATTTCCAGTCTCTTTGTGCCAGGATCACATCTCCCACATGTCACTGTCCTTTTTGAGGAAACTTAGGCCAACTTAGGCCAACAACGTGTCCGTGTTATCCTTGTCATTTATTTATGGTCCATGTGCATAGATAGGGCGCTTTCCTGTGGGCCTGCTCCTAGGCCTCATTTTATTTCTCATTTTATTTTTGTCCATAACACCTGATTTGTCCCCAGATATACCCATAGATAGATAGATGTTTCTAAAATACATAAATACAGATATGATGGATGTATATTTATAAACTTTCACTGTAAAGATTTAAATGATTTGTTAAATATTTGCGGTACGAATATTTAATAACATTTTTCATGATTAAGAATTCAAAAGCAGCCATCTTTTTCTACTTTGCCATTTGTTAGAATGTGCCATTTTTCTCCCTTTAGTACAATCTCTACTGTAAAAATGTATTTTGAGACACTTTCATTATTTCAGATGCAGAAGGAAAGACTAATCAGCTAATGTTAGGAGACTAACAACATTCAAATGCCACAGCAGATGGCATTAGGAATACTGCTTGAATGGGGAGTTTAAGATGAGGCTTAAAACTCCACCTACATTTCTGCGTAGTTGCAGCACATGCCTCTTAATGTACTGCTGCTCCTGTCTGCATGCCTCGTTATATTTATGCATTTGCAAAACTAAAAACAAACACAAAACCAAAAAGAGTATTGATTAAACTGTCAAACCATGATCTTATTTACCAGCTTGTAGACTATAAAGTGTCTGCATTGTGCTGGATTATTACAGGCAGGACTAGGAAGTGCCAGTTCATTCTAGGTATCAATTTTCATGTATTCTGACTTGGCAAAAAACACACTAGCAATTTGAATTGCAATACTGCATATGTGGCTTAAGAAAATCTCTCCTTCATATTATTTTACTTTCAAAATGTCATCTAAGATGTCTACATACATACAAGAATAAGGTTAAGGAAGAACTCACTGGTGTCATAGTCATTGGCAACTGCTAGACTTTGCAATAGGAGTTGCATGATCCCATGAAAAGATCTCTTGGAATTTTGTTTGACAAAAGCCCTAACATTTCTGAGCATTTTTATTCCAATTTGGAATAAAGTAAAAATTCAAAATTGAGAATTCTACATTCTGACCCCAATGGAGTTCTTAATTATTTACTATTTACAGAATCCCTTACTACTTCTCAGCCAAATCTGACACCATATGGCAACACAAAGCAGTCTTCTCAGAAAAGGTGTCAATAACTATTGAGTTAATTGGAAGTCTGATCCGAAGGCAGCAGAACTCCTGAGAGGATTTGCTATCCAAGTCCCTTGATGAGACACTCAGAGCTGTTAAGATTATTATACAGTGTCAGTCAGTCTCATTTTTTATATGAATAATAGATGGTTTATTGACCAAAACGAAGTTTGTCAGATAAATGTTAGAATTTAACAAGTAGTGACGGTTGTGGTAGATCAATGTACCCTTTCTGTCAGAGAAACTCCAGAAATTACCTGCTACTTTCTGTAAACCCAACAGAGCTTGGCTCGGTTTAACAGAGGGGAGCTGTGGTATAGAACAGCTTGAGAGAGATTATGAAAGATATTGGGAAGATATTCCCTTCCTGCGGCCCTGAATGGGTGATTGTAATGAAATAGTTTGACCTTTAATTCGGAGTGTTCATATTTGTGTTGCTATGAAATGAATTGACACTTTAAAGAAAAAGAAAAAAAAATGTTGAAATCCAGGGGTGAAATTTAAAAGCAGAACTTTTCTGCAGCTATTTTTTATAATTGGAGCACAGCTGAAAATACTCAATATGGTCTTCTTGTTTTCTGCTGAACGAAGCAAATTGTCAATATGTCGGTTTCCCCTCAGGTGTAATTCTGTACAACTCCATTCGTGACCCCAGTGGGACCAAGGGTGGTGCCCATTTCTGTGTCTGAGCAGATGATGCCTGGTCAGTGAGACGGTATCACTTGGTGTCACACCGGGAGCTTTAGAAAATCTCACTGTCCTTTGGAGACTGGGTGTTTGAAGTTAGTCTCTGAAAAAAAAAAAAAAAAAAAAAAAGTTCTGATTTTCTGATTTCACGAATTTACAAATGAAGAGAATGTGGCGCTGAATATGGAGCCATTGGATTGTGGTGTGTTTACTGGTGTTTTGCCCCATGTCTGGGCCTGCCGTGTAGCAAGGTCTGCCCTCGTGCATCGCAGAGCTCAGTGTTCTCCTCTCAAACAGGGACACCTCTTTTCGATGGGGTTTTTCTTAACCTTCCTCAGTGAAAATTGTGAGTGAGTTGCTTTCATGTCCGAATGTGGTTCCTTGTTCTGCGTTACTTCACAAGCTTCTCAATTTGGCTCAAACATAAGTACATTAATCATAGCAGAAACGAGGCTCCCGTGTTGCTCCTGTACGACCGCACAGTGCAAGTACAGCCCGCAGGTGAGGAGCTGCCCAGAGGAGCCAAGATGTGAGGTCCCCACGTTTCTCTCCTTCCTCTTCGTTCAAAGATGAAGCTACATGGGGCCTCCTCATGCTTTAGGAGATGGCACTGCCTCCTACCCACCTTACCAGCCCTTTGCTTTCACCTTGTGCCCTGGTGAGCCCGGATGCACAGGCAGGAGTTGGAACCTGTTTGACGTTAGGCCCTGAACCGTCCCGGGCGATGCCTGCAGCTCCTGCAGCATCCTGGCACGGCCTTGCCACGGCGTTTGTTTTACTTCTCTGGTAGTGGGGATTTTCACCGTATCTTCCAGTTTCTATGGACAGAAACGTGCTGATTTGTCTAGTATTTTCATTTTTCCCCTTTTAACACCTACTTTCATTTGTCAGCGTTTCACTGATCAAAATAGAAAAGAAAAAAAAAGAAAAAAAGTGGAAAAGAAAATAATTAGGTGCAAGGAAACCTGAAAGTAAATGTATGGGGTGAAGATGATGATTTCTTTCTTTATTAACATTTTAAATTCTGTTTTCTTGAGCTTTTTTTTTTTTTTTAATCTTGGTAATAAATCACATCCAGAATGATAGCATCATGGAGAATCTGCCGGTGCAAAAGATTCTTTCCAAAAAGAATCATGAAATATTACTCTTTTCTGTTCCTCTGGCCTAGGAATTTGGCTTTATTGTCATGACTCACTGTGAAATTATTTAGCTCAGAACAGCCCTGGCATACACAGGCATAGTTTAGCCAGTGACAGGGGTATTTTTCAAAAGAGCTCACATCTTAGCTGCATTTTGCCCTTTTATTCTCTGAGGCATATTAGCTCCTGTAAGCGCATAATGTGTCTGCCTGAATGCAGGTACTCTAGAAGAGCTTTATTTTAATTGTCTTCGCGTTCTCAGATGGCTAAACACTGCGCTGCATAATAAAACCACTGCTGCTCTTGTGCAGCTGCACTGACCACGATGTTGTCCTTGAAAGGAGGAAATGTTTTTACTTTTAATTAGCTTGAAAACAGGCTTCTGAAAGCTTCAGTTTTCCCAAGCCTGCCCGCTCGGCAGCTCCCAAGTGCAGCACAGACGAAAATGGTTCTCTGACCGAAACACTTGCTGGGCAGACCAGAGAAGAACCCTAATGCAAACACATACAATGTGTCTCGCTGGCACGTCCTTGAACCTGCGCCGGGGCCACTTCCAGCTGCAACAGTTAATATAGAGATTTTTGACAAGGAAGTGATTTCTTTGCAGAGGTGGCAGTATCATATAGCTTCCCTGCTCTTTTATCAGCATAGCAATGGAGCTGTCTTCTAGCAAGAAAAAAAGGAAAATGCCGAGGGAAATAAAGTCAACCAGGGGAACTTTCTCCGTTTAGAGTGGTGAGCTGGACGCCCTGTTTGGAAAATTTAAATCACTGCAAACTCCAGAAGCCTTTTTGCCAATGCGGAGTTTAGAATGTTAATGTGAAGGCTTTTGTGAGATTGTTCACAATTTACTCTAATAAAACCTGTTCCGTCGTGAGTTCCCCAAGCGCTCGTGCTGTGTGCCAGGTAGCAGTCCTGCAGAGACATCCTCTGAGCTGCCGGGGGCAGGAATCTCCCGGCTGCGGCTCCGTGGCCTTGCTTTGCTTTGGGGGTTTTGCATGGGGATTTGGCAGAGATGAGAGGGAACGGATACTCCAGAAGTTAGTCCTGAGGGAACCTCTGGTTGCAGCGACTGTAGTAGAGAGGATTTGAGAGAAGTTCAGATGGAGATTCGTATCTAATCTTTCAAACAAGTCCATCTTATTAACTGAATTTTAATTTAAATTAATTAAAACTCAGTATCTGAGCATCAAATGTTTCCCTGGACATTTCAGAAGTGCAACCCAAATCTGAATTTCATGCAGATGTTATCTCGTTCACCGATAGGCCCGGAATGGAAGAATTTAGCTGAAATAAAGCAGGAGCTTTCTCTATCCATGCTCCTAGCGATCTGGATTCCTTCTCTCATAATGAATCTCCATCATCATTTAGTCCTCCAGTAGACCCATGGACCTCTTCTTAGCTCTGCAATCTGACACACTTAGCTCTGCATCTCTCACACTGCCCGAGGTACCCTAGAAGGTGGCTGCAAAGGCGTTCTCATTGCTTTAAACGAGTTCCTGACCACTGGACCAGGCTGTGGCCCTGGATTTGACTAAAGCAGCACACTCTGTGTATCTACCAAACACCCAAAGGTCTGTCCAGGCCTCGGCAGTGCTGTAACTGTTGTTAGCACTGGAGGGGGGGAAGAGGGGACCCTCTGCTTCTCCCCCTGTTTTGGCCTGGGGCAAACTCAGCACAAGGGAACGGCGGCATCCTCTTCCTCGTAAACCAGCAAGAGCCCCCTTAACAGAAGGAAGGTGGGAGAGCGAGACTCACCTGGACCAGGGCTGTTATCTGGGAAACCAACGTCCTTTTAAAGTGTTATTTTCAATATTGAGAAGGAATTAGGTAAATGTTGAAGACCTTTTTACAAAGGACTAGTTCTCATCTGATACATGAGGTTGTGAAAGGTGGGGTGGAATTAACATCTGCCAACTTAAAGGCATGGATTTCATTAACAAGCATTATTTTCTCAGTCCTTGAATGGCTTTAACCTTGAAATGTTAATCTTACTTAACTCCAGAACAAATATCAAGTGTCAGGAAAATCCAAATAGATGTGTGGACTTTGAGTACTTAAATTAGTCTCCCTTTAAACAGAAAGGGGGTTACAACTTATTAGCAAAGCTGTCCCTCACCTGTAATACACACAGAAACGAGAGGAGGAAGTTATTCAAGGTTCTGTGGTTGGGTGGCAGAGAAATAAGAGTAGAGAAGGACGAAGACCTCCCATGTGAATCTGCTGTTGAGAGCTCAGCGGGCTGGGGCAGAATAGCTCGTGTCTTCCTTTGAACTGATACCTCTGTCCAGAGCCAGAAGAAGACACAGGGACCCCCGAGGTCTGCACCAGCCCTCCCATCCTTGCTTCCTTCTCTTATCACCAGGGGCATCAGGCGCCTTCTCCCGGGCCGTGTCTGCAGCTGCCAGGGGGTTCAGGCACCGCCGGCTCCCCAGCTCTGCCCCTGTGCGTGTCCGACCCGCGACAGGCGGCTGGTGCTGGGACCAGCCCTGCCACAAACTGCCTCAATGGCAATAGCGGGAGAGCAAAAAGCTTTGAGACTTGGTAGGAGACAGTTGTTCCTGTTTGGGGGATAATTGCCCTTCCTACTAATCAAACTGGAGAGAAGCTGCATACAAATCCCTAGTAATGCCCTCTAGTAGTGGGAATTTAGGGGCTTTCTGCACCTTTGTAATGCCTGGTGGGCTTCTGCTGACCGCTGAGTTGTGTTTGCCTGGAAGGAAGTACCTGTTATTTGTAGTATTTAATTTAGTATGCGTGAAACAAATACAGAAATATTTCATTTGCTTTATCAAGAAAAGTATTGGGTTTCAAACCATGTTTTTCAAAGCAGAATGAATGCTACAAAACAAATCCATCTGTCTTGTAGTTTTTGTGGGTGCAGATAGAAATCAGCTTCCCTAGAAAATGAAATCTGCTTCACCGAGATACGAAGAGAAAACTGGAATTTTCCCTGTTTAGCATAATTGATATTAACTACTTGTGGATGTACTTTAACAAAGCAACATAACTAGATATTTCCTAATGCTGACATGCGATTACAAAAATCTATTTGCAGCGTTTTGAATCTTTTTATGCTCTTTATTCAAAATCTCCTCCTGTTTCTTTGCTGCTGCTTGCCCCCTGCTGTTTTTGCTATTGCTCTCTGAGAGAAAACTTCAGTCGTCACCTCTTTTCAATTTGATGTGTATATCTATACATGTATGTGTGTGTTTATACATAGATGCAAATTGTTATAGGAAATCAAAGAGTATACACATACAATTTCCTAAGTAAAATTTGTGTCATCATACAGAGGGTGCAGAGATATGGAAAATCATTGATGTTTGTTTGAAATTAAGATCTTTCTGCGCATAATACAATAAGGAACTATCAACCAACTTGATTAACTTGAACGCATTAGTACGTAAGCACTATGTCGTAATCTTTCAAAGGGCCTACTGGAAATGAGGGATATCTGTTTAAGAAAATTGGGAATCCGTCTCCCTGTAATATCATTTTTGAAGAGGGAAATGAAGACTTTTATGCGCTGGGCAGTTCTGTGACTCGTAGCATTCCCTCTGGGAAGGTTTTCTGCTGGTGAAGGGGGAAAAATGGTTCTCTTGCTGCTTTTTATATGGGTTTTGGCAGCTAAGTAAACTGTCCCAGTAAACTTATATGAAAGCCAGTGATCTCATTTACCATGGGCTGCTTGCAGAGTCTTGCGGTGTGTTTTGCAGTTCTGCTTTGTGACCACAGCCCGCAAATCTGCGTCGCCGTGTGGCGGGGTCCACGCTTCGTAGGACATAAAAATGTCCTGTCCGGGGCAGCCTGGGTAGCACAGTTTGTCTATTGACTGCAACTCTCTTGTTATATTGGGTTTTGGAGAGGAAAGAGCATTTGGAGAGAAGCATGCAGGATTCCTGAGCCTCCTGCTTTTCATCCGAGTAAGGGTTTGTATGTCCTGCTCTAGGAACATTCTCTCTTGAATAATACTAACTAGTTGGGTGAGAGCACATCATGTTTCTTGCTCTGAAGAGACCCGTACAATCCTGCCTTGTCTCAAAAGCGGTTTAGGAGGTGGGCATTTGTAAAAGCAGTTTGCTCTCTTCAGTGAAAATTGCCTTTGGTCCCTGACGCTCCCTTTAAACATATTTATAATAATAGTGGCCACTTCCTTTATAGTTCCTGTCTACTCTTTCAGGAAAAAGAAAAAGAAAAAAAGAAAGAAAAAGGTAGTCAATATCATAGTACCTATTTTTCAGATTTTTTAATGGGCTTTTTTACATCCAGCTTATGAGATAAGAATCTAAGCAAAGTCATCCTGTCAAACCCCTCAAGAGTTTCTTATTTTTCCCCCCTCTTAAACTGGTTTTGTCTTTCATGGAAGAAAAAATTCCTGTGTACAATCACATGTGTTCAAGGAGTGAGAACTACAAGACAGTTGCTGGTATGATACACAAAAAGTGCATTAAGGTTTGGAAATAGACCTGCAGAAAGGAGGTGACTCATCCTTTAGTCACCTTGTTTGGCGCTCACGCCAAGACTCGATATTGCAAAGTGTTGCACACAAGCTTGGCTAATATCTGGAGACACTTGGTGGGAGTAGCAACTTTTAATTCTGGATTTCCTCTCTTTGGTGGCTTTTAGTTTGACCGCTTAGGTTATTTTAATGGAGACATTTCTGCCTAATTTCCTTTGTGTTTTTTTTTTTTTCCAAACCATTAAAAAAAAAACAGAGGTGATATTAATAATGTATTATGCCTGAGACTCCTTCGAACATGATCAATGTTAATGGGATCATTGAGACTCTTCTCTAGAGATCAGAATTACCCTGCAGAGCTGCTACAGCTCTTGTTTCCCCTGAATGCTAAATTTGATGCATAGTGCAGTATTGTGGCTCGCTGCTATCATCAGTGTCAATGTGGTTTTAATACACAGATCCTGGAAGTTAGAGGGCATCCATTCTAACTTAAGTTTTGCTTTTCCATAAAATAATAAAAAATGTGCTCCACTTTTTTTTTTTTTTAATAAGTATCATAATACAAAACTAAGACTTTGACAGTAGGGTAAAATTCAGCAGTTCGAAAAAATTGCTGATTTTAAAATATTGTGCAGTATCAATTAACGTGTTTTCAGAAAGTATCAAGAGTGAGTGTAGCAGCCATAGGAGGTGTCTTGCATTTCTGATGTTGCTCAACAAAACCACACCATGTCAGTACTCCAAGACAAAGGTTGTCTCTCCTAAATGACTGCTAGTGGTGCTATCAGGACTGGAGAACTTGTACTGAGAGCCACCAGGAAGAGCAGGAGAGGCTTTGAAGAGTCAGTGTGAAACGTAAGCACCAGAGCCACCACCTTCTGCACAGTTCAGTGCCATATCTACATGTTTCTCTTCCTTGCCTTTTTAGAGAAAGATATTTTAGTCCTTGCTACCATCGTTGTTGTAATTGGGGAGGATGACTTGAGTAACTGCATGTATAATAATCAGTTTTGAATTAAAAATGAAGTGGAAAGACCATTTAATCATCCAAGGTGTCTTGTCCCAGGAATAACCATCAATTATATTTATGTACTTTGCACATCAGTGGGCTGATGAGATATGAACTGGGCTATGGAGGTTTACGGATGCTCTAAGTGTGCCCGAGCCAGCCTGAACTGTCACAGGGGTGTTGGTGAAGGTGTCCAAAAGCCAGCAGCAGAGAATATAACATGAAAGAGGCGAAAGCAGAAGGTTTCCCACATCACAAGGGTAAAGCGCTCGGGAATTCTTTCCGCCAGTCTGCAAACCGGGAGATTGCATCGTGATGTGTGAGGTTTTGAGCCGCGTTGCTGTTTGCGGCCCAGCTCTGCGCCTGGGAAAGGCTCCTGCAGCTCCCTGCACGTCCCCGGGCAGCTGCTCCCGGGGCAGAGGGGCCGCGGGAGGCGGCAGCTGCAGGACGAGCCTCATACCTCTCTGCCAAAGCTGGTTTTTGCCTCCCGTTTGCCATCCACCGCGTATATAAAATATTTTTACGGCCAAACGTCTATATGATATAGAAAGGCCCCTGAAGTTTATATTCATCTTTCAGTGTTGCAGTGGTTTAGAGGTTTCTGAAAGCCGGTCTTATTTCTTGCCCGTCTCTTTTAATGAGGGCATTTTTTTGCAGGACTGGGCTAGCCGGGAAGCTGCGGCAGCAGGGCTGAGCGGCTTCCCCTGGAAATGAGGCTGTTCACAAAAGTTTAAGGGGATTGAAATGAAGTTTTAAATATCCTTCCTGCCTTCACCAGGATGTTTGGAAGCCCTAGGGTGCTACAGACTGTGAAAGATTCGTAATTAGAGGCTCCCCTTCTGGATGCTAATGAAAAGCTCCCAAGTAAACCTTTCGCCATTGAGGGGATTGCTACATGCATTTTTCACTTGGAGCTTTTTAGCAAGTCTGTGTCAGAGGGCGTAAGCAGCGAGTGACTCTGGGCAAGCGGCCGCGTTATTTAAACGCGTGGGGCCGCGCGGCGGCCACGGAGGTCATTGCCAGGTGCTGCTCGGCAGGTCCTGCCTGCAGCCGGAACGGCGCCTCTGGCATCCCGGGGCTGCTCGGCCCTGCCGGCCCTTTGGCCTCCCCCTGGGAAAAGCAAGTCCTGCCATCCCGGACGGATGTAGAGCGCGGAGGACTGAGTTAACACCTCTGAGCGTGGACACCTACAGTCCCTCCGTGCGTTAGTTCTTCCCCTGAAATCCCTGGCTAGCCTTCCTTCAGCCAAGTATTTTGGTGGTTATTATTTTTTTTTCCTTTTATACATGGTGATAACTTGCAAAGAAAGTCTCCCGCAGCATCTATCTTGTATGTTAGTGCTTTGAATTAGGAAAAAAAATCCCTCTTTTTATCCTCACCTACTTTCATGAAAAGGAATAAAGTAGGTAAGTCACTTAAAATTCAGCCAGGTGCCAGTAAACTGCACTTATTGTAAACCTTAGTTATCTGTTACGGTCTGCTGTGAAATTTTCAGGCTTTTTTCTTTTTGATTTAAAATGCACTGCAAGATGTTATTTTACCTGTAAGGAATAAAAACTAGCAGTATACATAATATCCAATCTATTCCTAATGTCAGATTTCTATTATCATCAAATACAGTAGTTAGCAGATATTAAAGGAAAATAGATAAATCAGTTCAACATTCTAAATTCTATTATGAAACTTTATATAAGGTTTTATATTGTCAGGTCAAGAGGTACAGCTTCTGAAATGCAGATTGAAACAAAATTATCACAAAAGTGACTATTTTTAGCAGAAGATACATTTCTCCTACAGGAGAATGGTGTCGGTCTCACATAGTAAGAAAGCCATAAAGGGGAGGCACTAAACCAAGCAAAACAGCATTGCTTAAAAAGATGTTATGTTTTCTCCCCTATAGGAACCTTTTCCCAAGGACGGCTGCATTGTAGAACCTGTCCATATAGCTATGTGTTAAGAATATACCCAGGGAGGGGATCATGTATTTTTCCTTAAGAGTCAATAAGTGGTTGGTGGGTATAGTGACCTTAACTTTTGGTTTTGTTTTGTTTTTCATTTTGCTGACCAAAATACTTGGGCATACGCTGGGAAGATTTTCTAACCGAGCTGTGAATTAACTTGCTTCTTCTCAGTATTGGGTGACACTGTAAATCCCAGGTCTCCCTGTTCTGCTCTGAGTGCAGCAGAGATTCATGCCACGCCTGAATCAGGATAAATTATAGGATTTTACTGTAGCTCAGATTTAACAGCTGCTTCAGAGATACATCAAACAATTCACGCTATGCAGGGGAGGAGAAGCAATTCATCTGAAGGTGGCAAATCTGAGACGTGACAGGTATTAAAAAGGAAAGGCTAAGTGCAGAATCACATTCTTATTCCACTGTCTTTCCATATAGGTCACGAGAGGCAGTCCATTCATTCCCTCAGTACATCACCAAGTTAAATATATGCACAACCACTTTCAAAGCTACTTTTTCTCCCTTTTCGCTTTATGTCAATCAGCAATGATTAAGACAGTCTGAATCTTTCTAAAAACAAGAATTCATCCAAATTAGCATGCACTCTGTGTTGCCTAATGCGTAAGTGTCTAAGAAACTCCTGTGGTGTGAGTATCTGTCAAAACTGTTTCTGGTGTAACTGGCTTCTCTACCCTTTTTCTCCACAGCACGAGTTTCAGAAGGTCTCTCTTTTTTTTTTTTTTTTTTTTTTTTTTTTTTTTTTTTTTCATTTGTGCTGTTGAAAAAGAAAAAAAAAACAAAGGATAAAAAGAAACGTAGCTGTTGAAGTTGATGGTGTTAATTACATTCATATCAGTTAGATGATGCAGTAGAACAAAAAGGGCAATTTGTGTAAGTAGCAAATCAGCCCTGGTATTTTCCGAGTAACAACAGGAGCTTGAAGACACAGGACCAAATTCTCCGTACTCTTGAACTCTCACTTTTCAGAAATAACCTGCAAAATGTGGCAGGCTGGTGTGTACTGTGGGATGCCACTGATCCTGGCAACAAGCAAGGTACATGGCATCTACCTGGGTCAAAGGCAGAAGTGTCTTCGGTAACTGTGGCAGGGTGGTTGTCTTACCCGGGACTGGTCGGCACCCCCTGAAATCTCAAATATAAAACATTTTTTTCTCTTCTCTTCTTAAAATCACAATGCAATTGCTGGGTTTAGCAATTCAAAGTTTGGGAGACCCAAGAAAATTGTGAAAAGTTGTTTCTCCTAAATCAAACCTAATCAAAGAATTAAAAAGGCCAGTTTGGAAATGAGTCCCTTCCCTGTGAGTTTTTAAGCTTGTTTCCGTAAGGTTAAAGGAACATTTCTGTAGTGTCCTAGATGAGAGAACCATCCCATCCCTGTCTGTGAAGCCTTAGTTTGAAATGAGCCATGTAAATCAAAATTTAAGAAGGGAATAATTACTATCAGAGAAGGCAATCATATGTGAGTTGTAATAGAATTTCCCCAACACTATAAATTATATCAGATTTATTACCTCAGAACACAGTCCATGAAGAACTTTTCAGGAAGAATCAAAATTAATTTATAAAATCTGTAATTAAAATGTTGAGGATTAAATCAGTGCTTGAGGTCCTCTATGATTGCATTATCCTTCTCTACATTTTTGCATAATATTCACATTACTCCTTTCTTTCCTTAAATATGGTTGTCGAAAAGAGAGAAAAAAATTCTAATTGATTAATTTCTTATTGCCATCTTTCCTGATTTTTTCCTCTTGATAAAGAAGGTGAGATAAGGGATCTTTCTAATTGTCTTCTCTCTGACTGAAAATTAGAAAGAGTGATTATAAAGAGATTTAGCAAATCTCTTTTCTCTCTAAATAAACCAAACAGTATGATTTATATACCAAGTGCTTAATATTAAAAATACTTATTTTGTACAGAAAATAGGGGTCTGCTAGTTAGAAAGCTGGAAGGCAGAACTTTGAGAAGGAAGCAGAAGTGGATTAATACTGGGTGATAATAGCTAACTTCGGGCATATTGCTCTACCTGTCTCATCCTTCAGTTTTATTTTTGTGATGAACCAATTTTTGATGGAAGTTTTAAAGAATATGTATGATTAGGATCACTGTTAAGTAGTGTGCAAAATCTCTGTATCTTCCTTTGAGACTTTCTGTCGAGCTTTAAATCCCATTTTCTGCCCATTTTCAAGCGCATGGTTATTTCTTTCCGAACATGCTCTGCAAGGCATTTGTAGCTGCGGGCTCCCCGGCTGTTTTGTGGCATGCCAAGCGATGGAATAACGCTCGGGTGAGATGCTGAGCTCGGGTCAGGAGGAGCGGGAAGCGCGAGGGGCGCGCGGGCCGGCTCTGCGGCCGCCGTGGGGCACCGCCAGCCCTGCGCAGGCCCCGGGTGGAACAGGCCGCCTGAACAACAGGCGTCTGAGTTAGAAGCTCAGAGAACATCAGCGTGGTGACACAGGTCTTGTGCTTAGTGAATGCTATTAGTTCGCAGGTCCCAATCCCTGCTGCTGCTGGGCAGCCTCAATCCAGGCCCGTCGCTTGGCGCTGGGCACTGCTGCTGCCCCTGGGCCAGCCCTGCGCATGAGTGGTTTGTATAAACCGCGCTTCAAAAGCCCAAAGTGAGTTGTGGTCCTGCAAGATTAGAACAGCTGAGCACTGCTCTGTCTAGTTGTCATTGCTGACTGGTTTTAAAATTATCCGAAGTGGATGCAAAAGGAAAATAAGATGGGAAAAATATTGCAAAATGAAGTGATTTATTGCTCCTTTAGTTCTTCACTTTAATTTTACATAGACTAGAAGTGTACCAGAACAACAAATGAGCAACAAAAGTCTTAAATAACAAACTTTACATGTGTTCTTTCAGCAGTATATTTCCATAATTAGGCAAAATCTATTACTAAGTATAAACTATTTTTGACAATGCCATTTAGAATGAACTGTGGCTCTCTGTGTCTTTTCTGCTCTTGCAGTGCAGCTGTTTTTCATCCTGGTGCTGCAGGAGTAGCTCTAGGCTTTTGGAGGCAGCAGGACATTGCTCGCCTTTGCACAGAGGCCAAGATGGCCCTGGCAAACCTGGATTAGCCCCAGTTCCCTCTCTGCTTGGGCATCCTGTAGTGCCAAGTAATTCAGAGAAGGGGAGAACATACACAAATGTGTAAAGTAGGATCTACTTTCAGTCTGTTTTTGGTCTGACTGAAACGTTTCTAATGTATTTTAGTTTGGATTCGATCTATCTTTTGCGTAATTTGTTAATTTGCTGCCGTGAGTCTGTTCTCTTTTGATCATCGTTCGCTTTTACATCATCTCTTTTCATGTTTTATAGTGGTTTTCACCTAACTTTGGTAACGAACATAGCCACTTATCTTTAAAAGAATATTTACTTTCAGAAGCAAAGCTAGTCAAATATACTACATTGGAAATGGAAAGGTTTTGCTTTGTGTTTCTGTTTTGTTCTGTTTCCCGTATGAAATGATCTCCACAGAATTGTTTTGTAAACCATGCGGCAAAAGCAAATGTTGTTTTTAGTAACTAAGCCACTCTGTAGCCCCCGTGCTATCTGCAGGGAGATGAATATAGAATCCTGAAAATGGTATATTTTCCATCCAGTGTCTCTAAAGGAGTGCTTATATTTAAATTTTATTTCATCCTCTTAGCATGAATACATGTCATTACCAAATGGTAAACAAACGCAGATGTCAGGATTACTTCAGAAAAAAGTGGTGAGCTTGCAGAGCTAGATGCTGAAGTGAACTTGCTCTGAGAGCAGGGTTTTGATATGCTTCTGCCCGGCACCTTCCAATGCATCCTTTTATGTTCAAAAAAAAACCCCTTAGTGCCTTCACCTGTTCACAGAAGAAGACAGTAGCCAAAAAGGAAAAAAGTAATATTGGAAATATCAAAGTCATTAGAATGAAGGCATTGGAGAATATCTGGTTGTTGAAGGGTATTTGTTTATTAAGAAGTAAAGAGAAAAGAACATCTGGCCATTAAAATAAGATGCGCAGGCTATGGAATAAATTTATATAAATAAGCCTATCTGAAAAAGCAGAACAGTTGTGTGCTTTGCTACTAAACAGATTTTGTGATAGCACTGCAAAGTAGCCAAAATATTAAGTAAATGAAAGCCAACAATCAAGTCTTTAAGTACACACGTTAATGACTTAAGCGTATTACAGGCTTACAGAGGAAGAAAGCTTATAAAAGTATTGACCTTCCTCTGCACTCTGAAAGACATTCAGGTGAGGTAAAGTAAGATTTTCTACATCAAAAGACCGTACCTCAAAAGAAAATAATCATGTGAATGCAAATATTGTGGCAAATGTTTATAATATAGGCTCTTAGTATTCATGGAATGATAACAGATGACATTTTGCACTCTCCTACCAAGAGATGTAAGGTATTCTCACAGCCATTATTCTGCTATTCAAAAGGCATCCTGTAAGAGCACAGTCAGTAGAACAAAGTTCATATTTACAAATATGGAAATGGAATTAGCATTTTTCCCTATGCTTCTTATAGAGGCAAACTCTTTACTAGTTTACTGGTATTTAGCAAAAAATTCACACTTCCTGGGCTTTAGTTGGTAACTGACAGTACGGAGTCTGTGTCTGCCTTGTCCCATCTTTAACTCCCGCGTTTATACCCGTCTGCAGAGGGAAGTACGTAGTGGAGTCGGCAGTTTAATGACTCGACCTGCAAATGCCACCATACCGCCAGTGCATTTGTTTTTCCTTTGGACTAAAGAAATCATGCTACACGAAAAAAACAGCAAGGCATTTGGAACAATTGTAGTTTAAAGTAAAACATTGCTTCTGTTAAAGAAAGATTTGCCTTAAGGCAACTGACTTTGTGCTAAAAACCTTGAGCTTGAATATTCCATGCTTTCCACCAAAAAATCACTATTGATTTTGCAGGTTGGGAAAGTGAATAACAACTGAATAGAAGAATCTGAAAAAATCCAAAGTGAGCAAATATAGAAATGAGTGCCTACTTGATGCTCTGGTAGAGTACACACAAAAATGTGTACTGCAGGTTTCTTATTAACTCAGAGCAATGAAGGATGCTTCCTATTATGTCAAAGTGTTTAAATAGTAAAATTAATAAACATGTATTTCAGTGCAAGGTCTGAATCCTGTTCATCTTTCTTACCTCACTGAGTCTACTTGTATGAGTAGGGTGAGTAAGTAGCAACTACGATTTTTGAGTATTCTGAGCAGTTGTGTGGAATTAAAAACATTTAGGTTTCATCAGGTTTCTTGTTCTACTGTGTTCCATAATGCAAATGTATCTATCAGAGAGAGAAATGCAGCGCAATTAAAAAGTGATTAAGAAAGCAAACAAAAATCATCTGCTATCAAAATATATCTTCGTCCCACCAAACATTTGAATCAGTCTTCAAAGTCTCCTCTCAGCACAAGCCATTTTGCAATTTGCTATAGATGTTAAGAATATAGAGAACTGAAAAACAGTGGGTTGTCTCAACATATAACTCAGTTTTTCTGAATTAATGTGCATCCTGTTTTATTGAATTTTTTAGTAGAGATTATATACAATGCCACTTTCTGAAGCATAGTGGCTAATAGATGAGTAAAGGGACAGTCGTTTTAGAGATTCTTCATATTACCTACTAGCTATTACATCAAAGAAAAGTACTAGGTTGCTTTTTAAAAGCTCCATTTACAAGGTTGCAAAAGATAATTTAAAATATTTAAATAAATATAAAGATTAATATAGAATCCCCTCTCATGAAAGAATGTAAGTTTTTTTTTAAAGAAACGATTGAGATGTCAACCAAATGAAAGACAAACGTTCAGAATCTGTGAGTTAATGAATACAGATCTCACCATTTTAGTTCTGACATTAAATTATCAATTCATCATATTAGAATTTATTAGTCATATCAGCTATGTTGCTTATGTGATATAGTGCCAATTTGACACAAGTAATGCATATTAGAGCTTGTAAAACACTGCCTAGTTTTATTTCTATTCATTTTCCAATTTTATAGAACTTTATGAGAAGTATAGACTGTAAGAATCCACTACCTGTAGATGTGTATTTGCCCTTGTATCTAAGCCCTTTCCTCAGGAAATATTAGGGGGATAGAAATCAGAAAAAGAATTTATGCAGGTGATGACTATGTAGAGGTAGCCACTGTTCAAGACGCTTGGATGGCTTCTCTACACCAACTGCTTTTTCAAATTTCAGTATAACTCTGAAAATAGACAAGATGTGAAAAGAAGTGGGTGTTGATTGCTTAGTTCCTTAAATTTGAGCAAATGTAGGCAAAGTAATTGTTGGAAATGGAGAGATGTCCTAGTTTCAGGAAGGCGGCTGTTTGGCTCCCTCTTTCCACTACTTCTGCTACCTGTTGGCCTATGGCAATATGAAGTAGGAACGAGTGAGATCAGGTAATTGGTGCCAGTATCCAGACAGACAGAAGAAAATTGGCTGCTCCTGTACATAAAAAAAGACATGCTGTTAATATTTTAAGAATGTGTGAATATTGATATAGGATGAGAAGAAAACCTTATTGTGTTTATTCATAAAGAACAACAAAAATATATTGGCCTGTAATACTTCTCGAGATGTGCTTCAGTATTCTCTAAATATCAAGAAAAAAGTCTCTAATTATCTCTTCTGAAGAAACTTACTTCTCTTTTTATACAAGACTTAATGTCCTTTTTAACAGTCTATAAAACCATATAAACGAATGGAGGTTGTTGAGTGAAGAGAAACTAATTGACAAAAGTATGCTGTTAGAATATGCTTGGCAGATTGAAGCTTTAAATTAATTCCAGGGAATTTGAAGAATCAGGACTAACAATATCAGAAACCTAGAAAGAGAGAAAAGGGGTAAATTTGAAAGAGTAGGAAGTACATAATGATAAAACCATCTTGTGAAGGGATTTCAATTATGTGTGGAGGGAAATGAGTCTGATCAAGTGAATTGGTTTTATATGAAAGCAAAAAAAGCTCCACCTCAACATAAATCTATTATGAATAAATTTATTTTTCATTTCCAAAATACCGTGGAAATGTCATGCGTAGCACAGGCACACAAGCCAGGGAAGTGCTAGATGCTAGAATCTAGCTCCCACACCCCAAACCTGTAGGCTTTCCAGGACATCACAGATGTCCTACCGGTTGTCTGTAGGAGAAAATCTTACTTTTTTCTGTGAGATTCTTTGAATTAAATGCATGGCAAAACTTAAAGCACATCCACCTAGATTAACCTGTCAATTAAAGAAAAAGATAATACCCTTATTTGCAGGCTGGAGTATAAAAGGGCGTTTTGGAAACTGAGAATTTAATGTAGGCTGGAGTATGAAAGGGCGTTTTGGTTCGTGGTGCTCAGCACGGCAAGCAGGCCAAGCCGCAGGGAGCTTCGCCCAGCACAGGGGCCTCTCCATCCCCGGCCAGCCACGGCAGCCCTGCTGCCTTCCTGCACACCTAAGATGCCAGAGATACTTCAGCTCTCTACCGCTGCAGACTCTCTGACGTTTCAGAGATTGATTTGTCCTTAATTTAAGTAGATCTAATTTAGTTTGGAGGGTGAAGTTGGTTCATGAAGTATTATTCTTTTTTTCTGGATAGTTTCAGCTCCAGGAAAGCTTTGGAAATTAAAGCCATAGGACATAAGTAAACCTGAAAATAGAAGAGTGAATTGTTCCCTCAGATAGGCTGTATAACTGCCAGGCTCTTTAACTGTGGTAAAACATTCATACCAGCTTTCATGTGATTTTTGAATATGATTTGCCTCATGCCTCTTCTGTTCTTTGCTGATCAATATGTGAAGGAGAGCTAAAGGAATCTTCGGCTCTTCAGGAGGATAAAAAGCATTACCACCAGAGTGTTATTAGGGCCCCAAATCATATCCTCCATTAATGAAAGAACAGGATAACACATCTATTTGCCACAGACTGAAGAAGGCAGGAGCTCTTGGGGGATTCTCTTCCACTGTAACTCGGAGCTTAGCTACCTTTGAACTAAGAAACAAACGTTCATAGAAGTATTTTATTAAATACAATACAGAAATTATAGCCAAGTGCTGTCATGGGTTATATAAGGCATCCACATCATATCTTTTTCAATCCTTTTACTGTTTTCCTGCTCTTCTGGCTCTGCCCTTGCTGCTTTCTTGCAGGCGTGCAATTACTGAGACCCTTGGACTTGACTTTCTTAACATTTGCAGATCCACATGTGCTGAATGGGACACTTAGATCAAGCCTATTGATACCACTGACTATCAGGCTACATTTTGTGGTCACAAATGTTATCATAGAATTTAAATTTGCATGTCAATAGGATTTGCATGGCTTGAATTCAGTCAATTACTTCATTACATTCAGTAATCAAATAACCTCAAATTATGAACTGGTTTAATTTATCTGTGGCTACCAGTTAAAAGCCCTGCGTAAGGAACACAGTGAAACAAAATTTCTTCAATTTCCCTTTACAATACACTTTCTCAGGAGAGAATTCTGAAGATACCCATTCACCAAAAAAAAAAAAAAAAAGGCAAAGAAAAAATATTTATAGAATAACATAAATGATGAATCTTTTTTAAGTATAGATATTCCAAAATATACCTTACCTATGATATTAGTACCAAATGGTTACTATCTTGACTGCTTTGCTACACTTGGCCAAAATTCAGGAATTATGTTTTGGTAGAATTTCTTTGTCTTTTTTAATGACTTTTGGTCCAAATAAGATCAAAACTATTTCCCCCTAAACATCTATGAAATGGCAATTTGCAGAAAATGTTGGTTTTGAACGAAAGAGCATATGTTGCTCTGAAATAGTTTCCACATTCACTAAGCACATTGCAGGCAAGACAGTTTTTAAAGAAAGCAAGTGTTTAAGAAATGAGCTGTGTTTCACCAACCAGGTGTTGTTGTTGTTACTCAAGCTGTGGTTAATTAAACATAAGAAAAAAAACCCCAAACACTTTTTTTAATGCTGATTTAACCCTCGAAGAAGTTGCCCAGGGAGGTTGTGGTGTCTCCATGCATCCCAAAGCCGCGGGACGAGGCCCTGCGCGACCGGCTGCGGCTGCGGCTGCTCCGGCCGCAGGAACCCGCGGCACCACCAAGGACAGCGGCGCTCAGAGGAGAATCCCCCTTGAGGTGGGGTTAGGGAGAGCTTTCTCCCAGGTGTCTTTCAATCCCTTCTTCCCTTCCAACACAATCTCCCTGCACACAGGGATTCCAGTATTCGGGGAATATTCATGTTGGTGAGTTGAAGACATTCTGAGAATGGCATGTTGCCAAAAATGCAGAATACAGTGCTTCTTTGTTGCTGGCTTAGGGCATTTTTAGTCTTTCATGCATGCCTCTCGTACTGAAGATGTTCTTTTCTGCGATGTGAGCTTGATTTTTAATTTCGCTCATTCTGACATCATTCTGGTACCGCTCAAACAGTTAGCTTCAGTGAAGGTATTCCTCATTTATGCTGCAGTGGAAGAGATCAGATCTCTCTTATAAGAGAATAAGAACTGGTATATTCTTCTCATAGTGGCTCTCTTGCTCTTCATCTTATAGCTTCTTTAAAAATTCCTCTTGGTAGCCTCTATACAGTGACTACATTTTTTTTTGTTAAGTTGAATATATCCTATTTCACATCCATTTTTTTTTCCTATTAAGTATCCTATAAAGAAATCACTCTGTTATCCCAAGATTAAGTGTATAACATGAAATGCTGATCGTTTCCCCTTCAGACTGTGTTTGTTCTTTGAAATGGAAGCTGAGGACGCAGCATTGAGGATCCTGGCTGCCCAGTTTGTATGCAGCCCTGGCAATTCTCACATCACTGATGAAGGGATTAGCTGGAAACCGCAAACCCATGCCTCGAGCCAGAACGTATCAGGATGGATTCTGTGATCCTTACAAGTAATACTGGGCCATTCCTTTGTATGAGGCATGAGTAGCCAGTAATAAATGAGTTTGATGCTGCTTTTTTTCCTGATATCACAGCCTTTTTTTCTTACCTGCTCAGAATTCTTTCAGAGTATGCTGTGCTTTTGGGGATTCAAAGGTAGCCTTGAAGCTGGGAGTATCCGGGCCAGTTCAGGATTTCTGCAGCTCATTAGGTACACATGCAAGTTGGCTGAGATGCTTGGAATGGGATTATCGCAGGCTCTGTTTGCACCTGGATCTGGTGTGGTATGTTCATAGGTTGCTAGTAATTCACAGCATGTCTCCATCGTGACACAGAGCGACCGGAGTGGTTTACTCGACCCGTTCATGCCAGTGACCATGGTGAGAGTCTCCTCTTCTGCTCTGTTCCACTGCAAAGTCAAAGGAGAAACTCCGTGTGGTACCAAGAGCCGCACCCGCCCCTCTTTTGGGGTACGTCTGGGAGAGAGCTGTGTTATCAAACCATCCTCTCTCCTCCGTGATCTCTCTCTTCCATATGTAGTGTTTGTTCCTTGACCTTGATGTTTTTTTGCTAGTCAGTGTGCTTCTCCATGCAATGTCCAAATAGTGCTCCAAAAAACTTTCTTAAACGGATTCACTCAAAATGAGCAAAAAAAGAGACAAAACAGATAAAAATGAAAACTATTAAAAGGGGAGAAAAATCAATGCAGACACAATATCTTTTAACAGAATCGGGTAAATAAGTTACAAATTCCTACCACCGTGTCGTATCAGGTTGTGCGTAGGCAGTGAATGAACTCACAAGTCTGAAATAACTGGTTGTGCTTTAAAGCATAGGTAATAATGAATGAACAGCTTTGATCAAGAAAGAATTTTTTGAAAAACTGAATAAAAAGCGTTGACCCTGACTCAGGTTCCACTATTCATCTCTCTCTTCAGATGTAGGTTTTAGCAGTTATTTCATCTGTTTATTCTTAACGTTATGTTCAGATGATTACATTTTGATGAGAAAAATCTGACCTACAAAATATATCCCCAAAGAGTCATTTGATTTCTTTGGTGTTAGCTGAGGAAACACGATGAATAAGAGTTGAAAGTGAATAAAGATCACAAAGTCCCAGTTAAATTACAAACAAATTTCTATTGCATCAGAGCAGCTGTTATTATTATCTAGTGTCTAGTTACAATTAGAGATGACTAATGGTACCTTCTAGGAAGGTGGGGAAAAAAGTCATGACAAGAAAGCTAAAGACCTTTTTCCTTACAGAAGGAAAAGTCAACTTGAATGTCACAGAAATGCAGAACTTTTACTGTTCTGTGGTGGCTGTGGTTTAGAAGTGATTTTAATTCTCAATAATTTGCCACTCCGCACCGTATGTACCACTTCTTTCACAATATTCAGACTTACCTCATATGCCCATTGCAACCTTCAAAGCCAGAGAAAGGCATTCAACATTATAATGTAAAGAAACTCTGCATGAAATGATGTTTTTTTTGTTTGTTTGCTTCTTTGTTTTTCTTAAAAGTGAAACAAACAGAGCAACTTCCAGCTGAAGACAGATGAAAAGCCCCGATATATGATCCCTCTGAGCTTGTGGTAGGGATAATGCTTACAGGCAAAGAGATTGTCCTTGCCTACAGCCTCCTTTAGTCTAGCCCAAATTTAATGGTTTTCTTCTTACGGACTTCTTTAAGGTTTGGTTTAATAACCCTGACTCTGAAGGAATATTTACTTGATACTGCTTGAATTTTGCATCTGTTGATTTTTTTTTTTTTATTGCCAGATGTCCTAATAAATTTATACAAAAATCCCTGAGATACCAAAAAAGGTTATGTGCATGCTTTTGAGTGTTCCTAGCTAAATTGTTTAATTTATATTGCCCTCTGCATAGCCAAGAATGGCAACTCCTCGGTGTTGCCATAAAATTTCTTTAAAGCTTCAGCTGGTCAAAGGCAAAATTGGGCAAGATTTTATTTTCTTGACATCTCAAGGATCTCTGAAAATAACTGGGTCACAAACAGGTGTAAGAATAGAGCTTATCTAAAGGTAAATGTTGATGAGAATGCCTTTGCAAAGATACAGAATGGTAGTTATAACCTATGCAGTAAAATTGCAGGGGAAGTTTGGGTAACAGTTATAAAGAGGAATGAATGGAGAAAAGTACTTTTCTCTCTCCCCTGCCACATTTTCAATTTTTTTTTCAGTCAACACCAATCCTTTAAAAGCTCTAATTCCTTAAAAAATTTCCAACCTTTTATTTAGAAATGACTCGAGTTCCATAGCAGAATAAAATAGTGGAGATGACCATAATTTTCAGTTACACCTAAACACAACGTGCTGCTGCAGGCAAGCCGTACCCTATCGGAAAGCACTGCCTGGCATCGCCGCCTTGAAAAATGCGGATCTTTGAACACCGGAGCATTTAGGGACGGCTGGGAAGCATCTGTGTTTGTCTAGTTGCACTAAACGCTCCCCAGCGAGGAGGGTAGTTGCCGAACCGCATACACGCAGAATTGATGAACCCCTCCTCGAACAGCGGGTGCAAAAACAAACCCGTCACGATAATTAGCAGTCCCCTCAGTTTTATACCCAGGGCAACCGCTGAGCTCCCTACAGAACGGTGCAGCTTCTTCCTGGCGCCGCACTGAGTTTGTGTCGCAGCTCCCAGCAACAGCCCAGACCCCGAGGGGAAGGGCGCTGCGGGTTCCCTGGCACCACCTGCAGGCAAAGGCTCTACAAAGAGACCCAAATACCATGTTCCCTGTCAAAAAAAACCCCAATTGTCTCCTGTGGTTTACATGTGTTTCCACTCCATAGCTGACTGTGGTGGGAGGGGGTCCTTGCAGCAGAAAGGTCTTGCAGCATGAGGTGCAGCAGGAGTGCAAGCTCCTCTTCGCACTGTCGCAGCACCAAGTCAAACGAAATTGCTAAGAACCCCCTGCGTGTAAGGTAGTATATTATAGCTCTTTCGTCAGTAACGTCACGGCTTTTGGAAAGCTAAAAAAGGCCCTGATTTATACAGTACCACAGGATATTTAATAAGCATGTTTCCACCTTTTAGTCATACAGTTAATGTATGTTTTAATTAAAGGGGTCCACCTGAGACAAAGAGCTTTCCTTTTGGAACATTGGTTTCAATTAAGTAGGTAATCACTTTCCAGGTGGTCAGATTTATCTCTGTTTTTTAAATACCTGGAGAAAGGAGTCCTTCCTGGCCTTCCCAAGCCCCCTCTCCAAGGCTAATGCCCTGTTGTTCCGCTCCTGCCCTGGAGAAGAGGGTCAGATGGTCACTACCTTGTGCTGGTGATGGCTCAGTCATCTTCGCGAGCCCTGTTGAATCCCCCAGGAAGGTTATGGAGGCCTCGGGGTGCTGAGTTCTGTTTCTCATAACCTCCCATCAAAGACCCTGATTCGAGTTTTCTCATCTACCACTGAAGGAGGTTTTTCGGGAAGGCTCCAAATTGCCTGATAATATATTGTCTTGTGGTGCTTTCTGTTTGTGGGCAGTTGTATTACAATTCTACATTATTCTCTTGGCAGAGCATAAATAAGAATACTGTATTACTATTTTTATGACTTTTGTGCTTTTTGGGGAACTCAAAATGATAATGTATTCCCTAATGTAGTCACGGACATTTAGTTAATGATTCTAGGGCCTATGAGTTTCCTCCAAGGAAAATCTAAAGTGAAATTTTCTCTCTATATATATGTGTATCTCTTACATGCAATATTAAGTAACAGTAAAATGTACGTCTAATGTTTCTGGTAGGAACTGTCCCTTGCCCCGTGCCTGGAGTGTGTTCAAACTTTGTTGTTAAGGCTGCTATTGCCAGGCTAGTTTATGAGTTACTGTAACAGTGCGAGACTAGTGATGCCAAAAAGTCTGTACGGAATGGATTCAGCTATAATTGTGGAATAATTGAGTTACTCAAGAATACTTTTTTCTTGTCTTAGAGGATAGTATGTTTTCCAGAAACATCTGACTGCAGCTCCTTGCATCAGTGTCTTTAATTGTTCAGCAGTCAGACAGACAGGCCTGCACCTCACAAGCTACTCTAATTAATTATTTGTATAGCCACAGATCTTGCAGACTAAAGACCCTATATATTCTTTTTACTTAATTCTTTACATTAGAATGATTTCAGAGACAGCAATGGAATTACTGTTGATTTTCACTGACATGAGATGTGGATTGTTCTTGCAGATTTATTTCTAAAATATGTTCTCGGCGTGCATTCTTATCTTGCAAAAACATCCATTCTCGCTGTAAAAATGTACATGGAGGCAAAAGGCTTGGATCCAGCTGGAGAAACACTGTAGAAATAGTATTCTAGCTCGAGGGTAAAGAGGCCTTACAAATCTTTTTGTTGAACGACCACACTGAGGAAACATTTCTGCTGAATCATTTTAGTAAGTAATTTCTGGAGAAAAGAGTCTTAATCTGGCAGAGAGTGAAAATCTATACAAAAAGTAACATTGGTTTCATTCTCAAATATTTCTAGATGTTATGGAAAAGAAATAATAAAAATTGATTTGTTTGGACAGAACAATTTTCACTTATTGGAAATGCCATGCTCATGTTAGAGGACAGGATGATTTTTCCACTCTGAGAAGAATGTGATTCCTTAGAGGGGGATTCACAAAAGTATGTGCTTTGCTATGTTGGGACAGCAGAGTTAAAATATTAGAGTATAATTCTGTTAAGTAGACAGAAATAATACTATATTGGTCTAAATTTGCAAATGGGTAAACTGCCCCATAACTTGGGATTTGCCTAATGCTACAGTTTTAATAAAGCTATATAAACCTCTGGTCTTTGAGACATTCCGTGCTTTTTCCTTTGGAATATAAGGAAATTATAGGAAAACAGTAGCACGCGTAGCAGGTAGCCTGGCTCATCACAGTGATTCCGCAGAATCCCCTGGCTGGATATATGATTGTCGGCAGCGCCCACCAACTAAATTCACCGTGTTGCTGCATGCAGGAACTGTAATTTTTTCTTTTTTCATCATTCTGCCAACTTCTAATTGAAAATACAGGCTGGTTTATTTCCCTCTGCTCTCTCTTCAGTTAAAAAAAAAAAAAAAAGTGTTGAAACAAAATTTAAAAGTCAGTATTACAAGCCTTTAATACATGCAGCAAAAGAAGTCAGTGGACAAAGGCTCTTACTGCTTGTTATTCTTATACCCGGTATGCCACACAGGCCTTCAAGAGCCTCTAGTTCTAGTCCAGTAAACAGCACTTGACCTTCTACCCTTTCATAGCAAGTACGAATGATGGCCAATCTTTAGTGTGTTACTTGCATTTATAGAGACAGACTGAAATTTGGCTATTTGTTCCCCAGGTTATTCATCTTTTTAATGAAATGGTCACTAAGGGAAAGGGAAAACAAAGGGATACAAGTACAAACAAAGATATATTCAGCTCTGCTATTGAAAAGGGCTGAATTTGGAGAGAGGAAAACAAAAACAAAACCAGTCCTTAGTATCTGCATCTGAACTTCCTTCTTGGCCTGGTACTTTGCCGTTGATGAATGAAAGGCAAACCAGGCAGGGAGCCTCAGCAGCCCAGGAATCCGCGGTGAGATTTTCAGGTAGCGGAGCACAGCAGGAATTTGCTAGTGGTTGCACTGAGGCTACACTTTTCACTTTCCATCTTGAACGGGATGAGGACATCAGGTAAAACACAGAAGTGTATTCAGCGAGCTAACAGGTACAGTATTGTATACCTCGGGCTACCAGCTTCAGTTCTTTTCAGTGAACCTGTTCCTGGCCTTAGGATTTGGGAGAACACCGTAACCCGACTTTTTGTTCTGGTTTAGAAGCATGTCTGTTCTTTAAATATATTGTTTAGCTGCATGTTTTAATTGCACCTGCAATAGTGTGACTTGTAAGTCCTGAAATGAAATCGCACTTGCAGGCTGAGCTGAACACAGCTCTGAAAGGCCCAGAAGCGCCCTAAAAATCTGCTGTAAGTTAGTGGCCTGCAAGGGGTGAACAGGCCTCAGGGTGACATGGATTTCCTGTCATCACGAGCCACCCTGCCAGGGTAATGTCATTCCTCTGGCTGCTGAACTTCATTTTTTCCTCATTGCTGTGGTATTTTAGGATGAAGTGCCATGGCCCAGATGAGGATGTCTAGGAGAGGAGAGGAGAGGAGAGCATCGCTGAGATGGGCGGAGGGGAACGGGACGGGCCTGAGGGAGGCAAGAGGACTAAGGGCTGGAGGGCAGCTGGGTCGGAGAGCGGGTACCTGCCTGTAAGACAACAGCCAAGCGGCGGCAGGAGAGCAAGTTACAGAAACCCTCTCTTGTTGCTTTTTGTTTTCTGTTTAGGCTCTTAAACGGTTCCATACAGTAGCAGGGATGGAAAAGTAATATGCAGATAAGATTTTAAAAACCGGGCTGTTCCAGAGTTCCTTCCTCAAGGAGATACCCAGGAGAAACAAATACCTATTTTGTTTAAATCTTGTTAATCATCTTTCTGTTGTTGCTTGGGGATCCTTTGCTTTGGTTTGGGGATTTCATTCCTGTTGAAGGAAGCCCCTGAGTCTTCTTTGTGCTCTGTATCCTGTGCTTAATGCAGTAGTCACAGCAGGGCTTTGGAAATCCAAATTCATTGTTCATTTATGATGATCTTCCGTTAGGATAGGATATAGGATTATTTACATAAGATGAAAAAGGGGGTTTGTAAAACAATCTTTGGGTAGCAGCATGGTGTGCTCCGCATGCGTGCGGCTTTATCAATGCATGACCATACATTCTGGATGAACGGGACCTTTCCTACTACGAAGATTTTCTGCTTGCCTGGCAAAGCTTGGAGCAAAGCTGAAATCAAAGCAGCCTTACTTAGTGAAGCAATTTCATTTTACCTGAAACACTGAGGCTTAAATTATAAGCTTCAGAATGACTCAGTAGAAGTAATGCATGCATATAAACTACATAATTTTCCTAGTGTATTTCCACAATCAATATAACTGTGTGTTTAAAGTAGGGACCTTAGGTCAATCTTCTAAGCAGTGAACGAATAACATATTTTTTTATCAGAGAAAAGCTTCACTATGCAAATGATATCTGACATGAATATTTAATAGATTGTACAGTAGGAAGTAATTGCCAGCTAGTAGGGCATGCTAAAATGAAAAAGAGAAATACTGAAATAACAAATCCTATCAGATTTCACTTATAGCATTTTCTTAACACTGGGTGGTCTGACAGGTCTTGATGGAATATGTGAAGTAAGAGTAACAACCTCTGTCCAGGTACTAGATAGTAAATATTCATATTAAATGACTGAGTGGGAGGTTAGTTGATAGATATATGTCAACCTGTCGTAAGCGTAACATTAACTGAACATACTGTGAATTGTTCTTACCTTTCTTTTCTTCATACTGCCATTACCTGTGCTTCTTAGTTAATTCTAATTGTTTATTTTATCTGCTTTTGTCTTGAACTTTCTATAGCTTTTACTATAAGAATTACTATAGAATTTACTATAGGAATTTCACTGGTTACCTCCTGTGATATTTATCAACCTGGAGATGTCCAGGTGGCAGACTCGCATACCAAACCACAAAGTTTCTTCCATACATTGCAGAAGCAAGTGGAAAGCAAAGAATTTCTCCTATTTTGTGCCCACTTCCAGTGAAATAAGCTTGCACTAATGTAGAGGTCAGTGCATGTAAAATTTTATTCCATCCTTGCTGTACCCTTAGTGCCTATGGGAGCCCAAAATTATAGATGTTATAATGAGGATAATTATAGTAAACTCTATTTTAGCTGAAGGCAAAAGGCCTAAATCAAAAGGACTATGTTCTAGTAACCTTGAAATTGGGGTGAAGATTAGAGACTGCCTACTGGCATAGCAAATTTCTAAGCTCATTGATTAAAAAATAAGAGAGGAAAGAGAGTAGGTGTCCTGCCTGGCCCAGGCTTGGTGCTGTGTGTGCGTGTGCTCCTGGGTGCTGCTCTGCGAGCAGCAAAGCGTGGGCTGGGACTCGTGCCCTTTCACGATTCCTCGAAAGCAGAGCCCATTCTCCCTCTAGATAGCTGGCTGGAAAAGAAAATAGTGTCATTATGACACTATTTCCCTGAAAAGATTTCCAGTAAAGGTTTTTCTTTGATCCCAAATGTTCTTGTATAGCAGGTTTTCTAGCGCCTGTTAGGAGGCTGAAGTGCATATTGCCCTCTGAATGTCACGTCCTCTCTCACTTCCAAGAGTTTAAACAAAATTACTGAGGCAAACAGGCCATGAGCATATATGGTTATATGTGTTTGAGGGGGAATCTTGTTTAAATCTTCAAGAATATGATTTTTTTTCCCTCTTGCATATCATTTCTTATAGTTATGCCTAAAATGTAGCTATCTTCATTCATGCTCCATAAGATGAACCCCATACACTTAATGAGGAGAATTTTGTGACTTGGTAATTTCCTTACCAGGAACAGGGCTCCAGACAGACCTCCCTTCTCTCCACTGCCCAACTCTTGCAATGACTTTTGATTATTCCTGAACTGAACTGGATGCTGATGAGTGAAATAATTTAGGGAAAGTTGTCAAATATTTGAATGCACGCTTGCTAAATACTGAAATCCTATAATAAATTAAATAGGTGAGAAAAATCTCTTAACATGGTCTGGGGTGCTCTACTTAGTCCCCTGTTTTATTTCCACACTCTGTGATATTTCTTTTCTCCATGTGTCAGCTGCCACCAGTGCCAGCATTTGAAATCATCCAACCAGAGAAATGCAAAAACACTGCAGAGCATTTGTAAAGAAAATTCTGAAGCTGATCATAAAATTCTTGAGTCTATTTTCCCCTTACTTATTTGTTTAAGGCTGGGGCTGGAATCCACAGGAATTCTGGGTGTAACAGGGACAATGCAAGTTAGTTCCAAAATCCGAAGAATTACTGGGCTTTCTCTCTCTCTCTTGCATGCACATTCATTTTATTTTTTAAGGAGAATTTGGATATCCAGCAGGTTGGATTAGCTGCTTTTATTTGAGCTGGTTCAATGTCTTTAAGGAGGCAGTCATAGATGAGGGAGAAAATGGGCATCACACACGAAAGCATAATCTATAATGCACCCTGTCACCGCATGAGCTCTTTGGCACAACATATGGCAACAGAATTACCTTTGTACTACCCAACTGTGTGATATAATTTATCCAGTCCGGGGGACTGTGGCGACAGGCAGTAGATTTGATAGCGCACATGTTCAGCATGCTGAAAATGCAGGCCTGTCCCCCTGCTCCGAAATACAGAGCTCTGCAGAGCAATTCTGCCCGTTACTGGCAAAGCCTCATCCTTCCCATATGATGTCACTTGTGCAGTGGCATCCTGCACTGGTAGTAATAAGATAGAGTGTGGTGATGTAGCTGCTGAAAAAGAATGAAAGAAAAGTGATAAAGGGCAAGTTTTACAGTGTGCACTGCCAGCTGAAGAAGGAAACGATTTGAAGCCTGAACATTAAGGACCCAGAAAGTGTTTTGCAATTTATATAACAACAAAACTCAAGGTCATTTTATGGTATCATTATTTCAAATGCCTGAAATTAGAAGAGGGTGTAGTACAATGTTACTTCAGTAATCCCTTTCATTGGAGAACTGGGGCTTTTACCTGGAAAATAAAATATTAACACTGCAAAAGATAAACACTAGATTTTTACAGCTAGGCTTTTATATTTTTAAGATCACTTACTTGCCTTTTTGCTTTATACCTGTTCTAGAGGTCTAAATATGCAGACCATGTTGATCTTTGGTATGTCTGTGGAAACTAAATGGAGAGTTGAAATCTTACTTCTTGTCATAGAAACAAAATTCTGAGAGGCAATTCTTTGAGAAGCTATATACAATCCATACAGTCTCTCAGGGGCTGTGGGTAAGGTCCTTGTTGTTCCTCAAAGGGGAGGCTTGATGTTATGGATTAGATTTCATCTAGTACAAAGTGTCTAACAATCATCGGTCATTTCTCAATTGAAAAATGAGTCCTGCTTTTTGCCTTGGACAAAGCAGTCTGTTTTAGGAGCTTGGAAGACTTAAGTAAAAAAAAAAAAGAAGTGTATTTGGTATTCCTCACTCAGTGTAAAGAACTGTAATGCCCTAACAACCTTAGCTGGGTATTCTGCCAGTGATTCTGTTTTCCTCTTCAGGAAGGATGCTGCTTGCCCCTTCGATGAGATGGGTGTTCAGTTACTAGCAGCATCGCGTCCAAGCTAGAAGTCCTCTTGATGGCCAGTTGGGATCCCTGGAAGTTGAAAATTGCTCTTGTAGAGAAAGACTTGGGTGCTAACAGGACCCTTAGCTGCAGATCGCTTGGGAGTGGGAATACGATGGGCTAAGATGTGTGTTGGGGTGGGAAGGTGATGGCAGAAGAGGTTATGAAAACGAGCAGGGTGTGAGCAGGTGTCCTGGCAGCCCGCGGGCCGTGTCCTGCTTGGGACAGGGAGCAGCAGTGGGATGTGTGTGGGAGAGCTGCCTTTGAAGGGAGGCCCCAGGGCCAGCGAGGGGTCTGTGTGCACGGTGCCGGCTTAGTATTGATCTCGGCTCTTAGGTCAGCTTACCTACAAAAAGAAAAAAAGAAAAGAAGCCTTTTTTTTTTTTCTTCTTGAAGAACCACTTACGAGGAGAAATGCGATTAGTCCGAGAAAGAGCCATTTGACATACTATAAATTTCCATTAAGGACAATGAATTGGGAATTCATGTCTATCTGGTTTGAAATAATACATGCACAAAAAAAATCTTTGCTCTGCAATTGATTTTTTTTTTTTTATTTTATAAAAACCAAATGTTTTACCTCCTATGTGAGGTGGATTTTATGCAACATTTATTTTCACAAAATGCTTTTTTTTTTTTTTTTTTTAATAGCAGTAATCAGGTGTATTTGAAAAATCCCTTTTGTTATTAAAAAATGTATACTGTGGATCTTGTTGTCTCTTTACAGTTGTCTTTTGTTGTCTTCCTCCTGAATCCCCGAAGATTTCAGCGTGTCCAAAGGTTTGTGGCTTCCACGTTTTTGCCAGTATATATTTCCAGTCAGAAATGGAAAGGTATGTATTTCCTGCTCGGAGCTGGCTCACGTTTGCCTCGTTGGGACACTGGGCACAGCACACTGGCATGAGTGGCAATGTGCAATGTGCAGATACCTGAAAAGTCAGCACGATACGTTAAAAAAAATAACAGAGAGGCCGTGAGAGTTGCCCCTGTTCAGCATATGTGGTATGTGTGGAAATCAAGCCACTCCTCTTTCAATTTCTGTCTCTAGATTGAATTTAGATATTCACACGTGAAAATTGGGAAGTGACTAAGTCTCCCCTGTGAGATGAAAAGTCCTTCTTTAAGGAGCTGTTTTCCCCTGTCCTGCTGCTTTTTAAATGAAAACAACTCCCTCCCTTTCCCCTTGTTTCCTCGGCTGTCTCTGGCGAAGGCCTCCCTGCCGCCCTGGCTGTGCGTGGCGAGCGGCAGCGCCGGGCACGCGCGAGCTGCTATACGTTCCCGCAACGTATACGCATTGATCCTGCTACCCAGCCAGGGCGGGTCCCGCCACAGGCCCCCGCAGCACCGCGTGTTCCTGCCTCGTGGCGAGGTCTCCTTTCAGTGTTTTTAAATCAAACCACAATGGCAAATAAGCTTAAAATTGATCATTGCTCCTCTAGAAACAGTTATTTAACTCCTTCAAAGTCTGTTTGCGTTTGACATTTCTGGAGTAGAGTTTTTTACAGATAGATATCTTTTTGTAGATCTTCAAGCTGAAACTCAAGGCAAATTCAAAGGGCTGCAGCTGTTATCAGTGAACTTTGAAAACAGGATTACTGTGCTTTGGTCTGAAGTTATAGTTCTGCATTTTCAAATACTTCTAGGTGACTTTATGGTTTCACATCAGTGAGAGTTGTATAGCTGAATCTGTGCATGGTTTTTGAAACTGTAGACATTTTAATCTATTGCTTCTGCATCTCTAAAGAACCCAACAGGTTGGCACACTGAAATTTTTCTCCCTTTTGGCACTCTCAAAATTTTGAAATAATTCACATATTCATAGATTGTATTGTCTACAATATGTCTTCAGAAAAAATGTGACTTGGTTTGTCATATCTTGGGCAAAATCTAACTCTGAATCTGAGTTTGACATGGTGTTTTAGGAGGGAAAGGGTGCATCAGATGGAAGAAAGATATCATAAATAGGATACTCCATGATTATTAATTAGAACAAAAGTGTTAATTAAGTAGCTGAAATCGTTTACATATTTCTGTATAGGGAATTTTCCTCACTGAAGACTTTTGTAATAGTCAAAAATCTCAGAAGATTTTTTTAACATTTATTAGAATTTGCAGTCCGCGGTGGCCAAGAGTCTGGCATAGCTTCGTTTTAATGGAATGAGATCTGCAGTGAATTGTTGCATTGTCTGTTTCAGAACAGACTAGACTGAGACTAGTCTCATTCCTTTTAGTATTTTCCCAAGTTGTTGTAAAAGAGAAATAATAAAAAAATCATTACTTTTAAGCAGAAGAAAATAAATGCTTTGCCTACAGCAAGAAACATCATGAGGGGGCTTGTTAGATTATTTGCAGCATCTATTGACAATCAAAACTCACTACAGTGTTCCACCCAGTGTTTATTCTGGATACATATTAAACAAAAATCACTCTGGAAAAAAAGATAAAATATAGGACAGATTTGCCAACAATGATGAAAACCTAATGATAAACAATCTCTAGAACGTTTTTCAGAACCACCAAGGCAGGAAAAAAAAAATTCTTAACCCTTTTGTGTTTTCTGCAAGCGCTATGCTGCTACTGATTTATGCCAGTGCTGCTTACCTCTGATATCTGTGCACAGGTTTTTCTTTTCAAAACCTTGCTGCTCTCACTGGGACAGAGGTTGAGTTTTAATCTGAAATGTAATATTTCCAGTTTCCACTGTGAAGAACTGTTATCCAACAATTAGAATAAAACTGCATTTAGACTTAGTCCTGTTTGAAAAATATATCCGCTGGAATATCTCTCAAATTATGGGTTGTTTATTTTTTGTTTTTTATTTTTATTCTTTTTTTTTTAGAAAGTCTGTTCCTGTATTTGGAAATGCAGTTGGCAGAATGTTGGTTTTGTCCACTTTTTTTTTTTTTTTTTTTTTAAGTGCCACCTGAGGAAAAGAAATAGAGGAAAGGAGCAAGAATAAAAGTTATAAAAATTTCAGTTTCATATTTCTTGTAAAGCTGTCTTCATTTACTAGACATTTACTCATTTTACGATGGTGGTTTTTTTTTTTTTTCCCTTGTTTCTCCCACAATCTGAATAAAAACTACTGTTCTTGGAAATAATAAGCGTACCTCTTTCATCTGGAGTGCAGCTTGAAAAGCAGCAATGCACAATATAAGCTATAAAATATTAATTTCCAAGAAATAAGCAACATGTTCCCTTGTGAGATTGAGAGATTACTATCAGGGTGAAAATCTTGTGGGATAACCAAAGCTTATTTGGAAAGGAGTAGCTACAAGGACTTTCAAAATATGTTCTCTAGTTGCTGTCTCAACTCTTCACAGAAGAGATACTTGAAAATGCATTTAGTTTTACAGATGAAATTTGTTGATTTGTGGGACTTGCCAGTAAGGCCTAGAAAAGACACCATTCAAAGATGATACTAAGGTCATTCTCCTTGAATGTGTTAGTCGGATGAGAAGCAAAACAAGGAGTGCTGAATAAAAATTGCAAGCAATGAGAGAACCCTTATTTCAGAAGAAGTGTGGGTAGAAATCAGTCATTAACTGCTATTATATTTAGTTAAGCAGCAAGATCATCTCGGCGCAGAATCTTCATAATCCTGTTGTTCCCCTCAGCCATGCAAAGCTACTGAAGTTGCAATGTGTGAGGGTACTGCCGTTCCCCCAGGCTCTGTCTCCACTCGGGGTGCGGATGCCTTTGCAAACGGAGGAGAATTTCTGAGGCTCCTGTCTGGGCAGGATGTGCAGGGTACATTGTTAAATCTGACGCTGTTGTTGAAAATGTGGGACAGACCTAAGTTGAGGGAGAAAAGTTAAGGATTCATGAGCAGATAAATAGCTAGTTGTTTTTTTCTGGTTTTGGCAAATTAAAAAAAGAAGTTTTAAGTTTGTTAACAAACCCATTTGGCTACTTATTTATTCTTTGTGTTAGTTTCTTGTTTAAATAAAAACTGTTTTTAAATAAAAACTTTTTTTTTTCCCTGACGTTGAACGTGAAAGGCTGAATTGGATCAAATGTAGTAGGAAAGTAATTTGAAAAGATTAATGTTTTGTGATTTTTATAAGAGAATTCTTGTTAGGATTTCCCTGTGAGCAGGTAATGATCTTCAAAGGGTTTGAAGTAATTTTGTTAGTCTCCGCACCAAACAAAACAACTCTCCTTCTTTAGGAGGCTGAGGTAATAAGGGACTATCCATCTTTAAGACTGCGTTGTACAAAATAAGATGACAAACATTTAAGGTCATGTTTTAGGCTATGAACTGATCATGTAGATTGATTATAGTTTACTCTCTTTATTCCCTCTATAGAACTACCTGCTGGAAAGAGTGAAGCACAGAATGTTTGCTAAAATTAATTAGATTAAAATGGATCTTAGCTCTAGTATGGCACCATGATTGTGGTAGTGAGGAGATACCCTGGAATTAGGGCCTGACTTTAGTTTGCATTATTGTGTGCTGCTGTTAACATTTGGCTCCTCTGGTTAGCCATTATTTTGTGTTATGAAGATTAGTTGTTTTAAGAGGAGAAAGCAATGATAATGCTGTTCTTAAAAACATGAACACATGTATGTTCTCTTCTCCTACACCAAAAATCAGGGAACTGAATCTCCATTCAGTAGATTCAGGCTGCATCTCCATTCAGCCCTGTGGGGTCTAACTAATGGGCAGCCACTCCAACCGGTGAGATCCACTGCTCCTGCAGTGAAGGTATTTTAGATGTTGCTCTAAGAATATTTTAATTTCTTCCAACTTTCCCATAATAAATAACACTCTCTCAATGTTCTATTTTATCTGCTTAAGCCAGTAGCTGCGCTGGGACTGAGTCAATGTAGTGTTGCTTTAGCCTTATACTGGTGAAGTTTGAGTGCCGTGAAATTACAGCAAAGTAAAACTGAAATATGCACTAATATGCTTAGATTCACTAATCAAAAATGATGAGAGTCAGGTAGAGAAGCACAGGGGTTTTGCCAGGCAACTACAAATATTACAAAGCAGAAGTCTTGGGGGCTGAGGTTTCTCCATCAACTTCAATAACCTCTTTCTTACTATTGACATATTTCATCTTTTTTTGCTTAGACTGCTGCATCTGAGTAATGAAATAGTGGCTCCGACACTGAAGTGTTGATTTATTCTTCTTAGTATTTCACAAGTTTTCCTCAGTTTTGCATGTTTTATTTTTTATAGCAGCCTCTTCCATCAAAACTGTCAGTGTTTTTAAGAGTCATAAATTCCAGAAAAAAAGGGGGGAAAACCTCCAAAATACCTGTAGTGGACTTTTTTGTTTTGTTTTGTTTTCCTCCACGTCCGAGGCACCTTACCTGGTGCCTGAAAAAAGGTCCCCAGTAGGGGCAGTTGAGCAGTAAGAGCAGTGGTTTAGAAGAGCCCTAGAAATGTCCTGTCACTTGGGCAGGGGGCTGCTCTGAGCGGCCTCAGAGCCCGTCTGCCCTTTACGTCTAAAAGACTGTTCTAATTTTAAGTACTATAAAGGGCATATCTTAAGTAGGGCATTTTACAAACATACTATAGCCAGGAGAGATGTTTTCCTAAGTTGCAGTTCTCATAAAATTGCACAGAAAGCCCCCAAAACCATATTGATTGCCCCAAAAGAGCATATCTGTTACTCATGATCCACCAAAAAACTCTTCTATTTTACTAATTCTGTGCAATTTTTGTAAGATTTTCTTAAACAGGGAGAGCATGGAAGTAAGAAACATGAAGAATATTTGGGAAAGTCATAATAGCCATGAAGATTAGAGAGAATTTATGAAATATATATAATTTGAATTTTATAACCTATAAATCCTTAATGATAATATTGTTCTATGCTTCTCAATTTAATAATCTACTCTAAATTTTACAGTTCATTACAATAGAAACTAATTATTCTGCTCCCACATTTGTCTTCAAGTAGAAGAGGAAGAAAATGAAAGCGGGCAGACACTTTAGTGTTATAAATTTAGAAATTAAAATTAAGTTTTAACAAGAAACTTTCGGGTTTTTAGATGCACTTTGGTGGACATTCCTTTCAGCTTTAGTACATTTCATACTGTTGAGTGATAACAGCTTAAAAAGGATTAAATAGAAAAGCAGTTTTCAAATATCTCAATTCAGAAGATGTTTTCTTTAGGGTAGGATTTTTTCTTTCTTGCTTGCTAATGGCAGTAAATGGATACAGCAAAGACTTATTTGGGATGAGAGACAAAAGGTGATTAGAGCTGATGGAGGGAATTGCATTATGGAAACTGGGAATAGATTTCTCTAGAAAATCAGTTCATAAATCTGAATGTCAAGCAAACATTAGGAGATTGGTCCAAGCCATTCATCTGCAAACTGTATTAAGAAGTTTTGACTCGTGAGCAGAAATCAGATTCCTCAGTCCTGCAGTATTTTCAGATCACAGATGATGGCAGCTGTTGTAACAGAAAGTTAAATAAAGAGCCTGGCAGGGTCACTGTAGTGTCCGTCCTGAAATCACAGCAGAGGTGAGCAGCAGTTTTCCCCATGGGCAAGGCCTTTTTTTCATTAGCAGGCACAGATCTGTGACTTCTGAAGCTTATTCTAATGCGATAGATTTCCAGTTGTCATTTTGAAATGAGGCAGACAAGATTCCCAATTCACACACTCTTAAATATATGTTAGTTTGGATGTGTAACATTTTCAGGTTCTGTATCTTTGTTATGCTTTTTTCATGTTTTCAGCTCTTAGCATAGAGCTGGAAATCTGTTTTTATGATCTCTGAGATTCTCAAGTAATCATTTTCTCAGGGTAAGGTGGGTTGTCAAGTATGTCTTGAATATATATTAATAAATTTGATATAGCTTCCTTTGTATTTACATAATCAAGAAGCAAATTTCCCTCACCGTGACAAACAGGATTTTAGTGATCACCTATTCTAGAAATTACATTCCTCCTAAAGAAGCGAGAGACAATTGGAGATAAAAGCACTTTTCAGAACGTGAGACGGTGTTACTGTGGCCAATTATTGTCAAGATCCACCTCTGCAAGAAAAGAATGCTTATATTAACGAGAACTTTCAAAGTAATATTGAAACCGAGGATCTAAAAGACCTATTGTGAATTGCTTGCACACAAAAGCTCTTGATGTGCATTATCTTCCGAGCTGTCCAAAATGGTGAAGAGTGAAACAGGGAGGAGAGAGAGAGATGATTCTTGCTGGCCAAAATAGCTGTTGTTTCAGTGGGTAACGCGAAGTTTGCTGTAAGGAAGTGGAATGGATTTTAATTCTTGCCCCTCTGAACGTTCCCCAGCTGCTTCAGCACAGCTAACCTGCATCCAGCTGTGGTTTTGTGCGTGGCGCAGGCCCACATGCTTCCTTTGACTTCCTCACATCTTCCCAAACTCACTACTAGGGTTCAGATAAGGTTGCAGATAAGACCATGTCCTGAGGCCAAGCTAAAGACTGCACAGAATTTTTCATAATAAATTACAATAATTTAAAACAACCTTGTTATTCCCATGCAGCAGCAGCTCCACAGCGAAGTCTTTCTTTTATAGAAACCTTTTGCCTAGATTACTCCTTAGACATCTGCATTGTATGCAGCATATCGGGCAGTATAAACACAGAGGAGGCTGCTCTCATGAAATGTTCCTATCGTGTCTTCTACACGAAGAACAGGGAGAGCCCAATTCTGCCAACAAGCCTGGGATTAGAGAAAAACCCTAAAATGCCAGAGAGATATTTCCATTGACAGACGAATTTTCCACTGTACTTAGTGGCTCCTTTGCACTTTCTAAGTGCCACCCATCTTTGGGATTTCAGTAGCATCTCACAGCCTTTTCTTGCTGGCTGAAACTGTTTCTACTGCGTAGAGAAAACTGTAGAAAGCGAACTTGTCTAAGTTATGCTCTCTATATCGTGTGTTGCGAAGAATCTCCAAATTCAGAGGTAAAAATGCATCTATTAAACTTTTTAGAAATGCAATCTTTTGGACTATTTAGCCGTTATCAGCTTTAATGCCAGCAAATTTGTTCCCCTTGGTGATTTCAATATTCATAAAATTAACATTAATGATTCCATACCCAGTGAATTTCTATCACTGTTTAGATTCATTACATCTTCTCTAATATATTCAGCTCCTTAGTCATTTTCTCTATTTCAATGATATACTGTAACATTTTTTCCAGTAAATTGAATAGCTACCTAATCCCTCTTTGATCATTTTATAGTAAACTGTGAAGTTTATTTCCAGAAAGCGGATTGTTAACTGTGAAAATCTGTAAATTATTTATCTCCTAGAAACTATTTTAATGCTGATTTAGTTGACAAGTGTATTTTTATGTGATATTTTTTAATTAACTTTTTCAATAGGTATCTAAAAGCAACATATGCCTCTACCTTATATGCATTTTGAACTAAACATATGCTGAAGACCCTCTGCTTCATGATTTTTTTTTTTTTTGGAAGGACAAGAGATCCTGTATTTATACAAATAATAATCCTGTTTGATTTCTTATTCCATTCTTGGTTGCAAGGGCTGCTGCTTCACCTAGACCTTGATTCCAGCAGACCAAGGTGATGCTAGGAGGAGGAAGCCGTCCGACTTGGAGTGTGCATAGTGGTTACTTGTCTTCAGATGGAGCTGAGAAGACATTAGCTTATTGCAATAAAAGGCTGATTAGAAAAATAAGGTATGGAATTACTGTGGAATGATAAAGGTTTTTTTTTTTTTTTAAGAGGCTACTCCATTCAACAAAAACATTTTGTTTTTTCTTAGACTTTTTGCCATGAAATTACCACTTTACCCCAGAGTTAGAAGATTTTTTTTCCCTTAAAAGAAAAGCAGAAACTAATGAAAGATGGCATATAACTACCTTTCATTAATAGTTTGCATTAACCAAACTAGTCCATAATGACCATTTCAATGTATCTAAGACTTTATGTAGTCTTTCCAACTCTACTGTAGCAAAATATTGTGCCTCTAATAGCCTCACATTTCCTTCTGCCATTAATTGAACTTTGTTTCTTCTTTGAACAGTCCAACAGCTCTTCCTACTGGGACAACTGCAGTTGTTACATGATAACTTTGAACATGCTGTATCCTCCTCAGAAAGTCTGGGTATAGTAAATTAAAATGTATGCATGCATGTCAGGTGATGTGAATGTTCATTTACTGTGATTGATTCTCCCTACCCCGGCCCCGTAATTTATAGGCCAATAGGCTGTTCCTATGCTAGTAAGGCAGCGGTGTGGAACAGGCTGTGTTCATGCTGTCAGCCTCGCTGAGGTACCAGGCAGATTCAGAAAAGTCACAAAAGTTATTAGAAAATAGTCCGTGAGCTAAATGATGTGGGATTTTTTTTGAGGAAAAAAAATCTTGTTGGCCTGAATTGTACCTGTACCCGAACATTTTTACCAATTTCGCAGTATAGGCAGCTGCATTCCTGTCCCCGTAGCTACTTGTTGCTGTGCTGTTCCACTTGATAGTAAACACGTAGCCACTGGGTGTGTGCGAGTGGGAGCCCTTCTGTCCCAGCCACGTTCCCAGTTTTATAGAGCAGCTGCGTGGATGGCAGATAGAGTAAAAATGATTAAAAGGCTATTAAATGTTAAGTAGCTCTTTCAGCTCCTGAAAATACTGCTGTTGGTGAAAGTCTCTGAAAAGAGTTAAAATACTTTGGTGAATTCTACAGTTATAATTAAGCATAATCAGAGAATCTTCGAGGAAGGACATGTTCAGTTGCTGTGAGCTTGTTGCTGCAAAGATAATTTCACCCTTACGTATGTTACTGTCCAGCTTTGGCCTCAGAAAGTCTTGTGCTTGTCTTACTTGTCCCCTTGCCTCAGAACCTCCAAGCATGTTCCTCCTCACAGGGAAATATATTGAGCAAGATTTGAGGTTCGCAGTGAAGATGCTGTCATTCTTCATTACAGTATTTCAGGATATCCTTTGAGCAATCTTTTGTGGCTATCTGGAAACTTCAGAGGTTGCTGACGCTTTTTGTGTTAACCTGATATATTGGAAGAATTGCCTGTGGCTGTATATAGCAATATATGTTTTTTGCAGTCCTCTTCTAGTTTCATCTTCTAATATGCCTGCGACTGATCAAACAGTCCTCTTGACTATTTATAACTAAAAGCAATTATTTTTCCTCTGAATTTGTAAGAGCCCTTACTGTCTTTTTTTTTTTTTTTTTTAGATAATATGTTATCTTTATTCTTCTTGTGCCCCATCCTCTCCATGAAAAGTCTTATTTTGTTTGAAGGAGAGGAATCTTCATTAATATTTGGTAGATAAAGTTGGTAAGTGAAACCAAGTCCAAGCTATTTACAGCCTGGTACCCTTCATATGGATGAATCGAGGCAAAAATGTCTTCTCTTGGGACAGACACAGTTACCCAGCACCTCATTCCCATCTATCAAACCGCACTTTTCCTACAGCGGTTGTTTGGTTGTTCCCGCTTTCTATACACAAGCATTATTGTTGCGCTGCCTTCTCCTACGTTGGACAAGCTGCCTTCTACCAGCGCTCATCTCTGCGCTCCCGTATGAACCGCAGGCAGAAGTGCACCCTGCAGCCCGTCCTGCCGCACTCCAGCCTGGCTGTGCTCCATGACAGCGCATGGGCAAGCAAGAGATCCAAGCTACGTCTGAGCCTCAGATGATTCCTGAGACACTCGGCCACAGTGCTCGGCTTGGGCATTTACTTCTCTGCCCAATCCTTTCAGAGGCCGTCTGAGCTTTCATTGAGGTTGTAACAACCTCCTCAGGAGGGGACAGGCTTTCCTGCCATGAGCAGGGTGCCAACTGACGTCTGTTTGCCCTTACGCCTCATCTCATTTGCAAGAAAATTGTTTGTTCTTCATTATGTTGCTGCCCATTGTCTCAGTTTTCCCACAGTTTACCAGTCTTAAGTATCTTCATCATCAGGTCTGAAGAGATCTGATGTCTTCAGTGAAAACAACATCTCTATTCATTGCTGCATAGACTGAAGAAAGGCTTTTGTGCTTCACAGCATTAGAAACTGCATAGAAATTCTTGATAATTTGATGAAGAATTTATTTAACCCTGCAATAGCTTTGCTACCGCACTGTCCCGGTAGGCAAAGGTCTGGGCTAGAGGTGGGGGGAAAATGGCTTCAAGGATTAGAGATTTTATGGAAGGAAGAGAGTCCTAAGACAGGAAAGATTGATTGGAGGACAGACAGAAAGACTTCGGATGGAAAGATTAGAGGTATTTATGTAAAGAAGAAAATGACAAGATGAAGTTAGGGGGAAAAAAGGGAATAAAATGTGTGGAGGGTTGGAAGAAGGAATATAAAGTCTTTTTGATTGAATTAGAGACCTTTTTGGAAAAAAAAAAGTGAACATAAACATGTACACTGAGGCTCTAGCAAAGAAATGTGTGGATGAGAAAATAAGATGGACTAGAAGGAGGGAGGAAATCCAATGGTGAAAAACATACAGTAAAGAGAAGAGAGAAATATTCTAAGTAGGGAGGGAATGCTATTGGGGAGTCATGAAGGGTAGGCAAAGGGTAAAAGCAACAGAAGACGTTTGAAGAGATTTGGGTCCATTTTCTTTGTAAAGGTCAATCAGCAGTGCTCCTTTGAAAGGCAAAGCAGCCAGATCAGTTTATAGCCAGTAAGATTTGTGCACTTTCCTTCTTTCAAATAATATCTTGACAGGGTTCTGATTTTGTTGCTGCTGTTGAATATTGAACAGTCAAGAAAGAGAGTATCTGGGACCAGAAGACTACACTGGTTAGGCTAGATCAGGTAACACAGTATTAAAGAGCATCAGTATCACTAAGGCTCTGGATGAAGCAATTTCTAACACAGATTGCAAGGGGGAGAACAGTAAGGGATATATGTAGGCCTATTTTGTAATACCTTTGCATTAAGATTTTAACCATGCTTCTTATTTGTGAATTTGCTGAGAAGATGATTAATTGCTAGATAAAAAGAACTCTTTGATCTTGGAATATCTAATGCCTCCTGTCCGTGGAGACTGATATTAAAACAACTAACTTCTGTAAAAGTTCACGTAACACCAGTCTTGTCTTATCTTTACACAGGCCCATTTATTAGTTGGAGCGAAGAAAAAACAGATTGTTGTAATTCAGATCCTAATGACCCTCAGACATCATAGCAAGTAGTAAAACAGTATCCTGCTACTGGAAGGCTTCAACTGTCAGCTCACCTTATTTAGACTCTAATGTAGGCACAAATATTGATTGAAACAGATTAAACTCAGCAGTGACTATTACAGAGCAGTCTCATGCCGGGAAGCCATGCAGTGCACACCAATTTAAGGAGAGCCAGACAGACTGGGATTTTCTGAGGAATCTGTCAGAATTATGTTTATGAGTTCTCCTCGTTTTAATACAGGTAGCTGCTACCTCTCCTGCAGCTAAAAATTTGTTACGCTGTGTCATTGTACAGAAGGCAGGAGAGGGTTGGGTACTGGCGGAGAGACACTCTGTGTTCATAAGGGGATATACAGGATGGATTTAATGAAATTTAATGAAATATTTACACTGCGAGCTGCACAGGGCCTGCACGTGCTGGGGCTGCCACCGTGTCCCCTGCCGCTCCCTGACTCCTGGGCAGCCCTTGTGCCGCTGCTCCCGCTGCCCCCTGTTATCCCTGTTACCCCCTCCCTCGGCGAGGAGGACTCGGGCCCTTCAGCCTCGCACGGTGCTGCTGCCCCGCGGCTTCCCTAGACGTTCGTGTCATGTTTCAGCCTGACTTTCTCACAGGTGCCCTGTTGCTGGCAGGAACTTCACTTGCTGTTGCAATCAGAATGGCGTAAGGTGACGCTCACTATTATTTTTGTACTGCTGTGTTAGATTCCTCCAAGCCGTATTTTAAATCTTAATATACTGGGTGTGGGGGGGAGTATTAATAGAGAAATGTGGTCTTTAAACTGGTGACGTAGAGCTCTGCATATAGATGTTATTTGTGTTTGGAAAGCTTGTAGGAAAAACCAAAGGTAAGACCTCAAAGCCTTTTTCCAGAATAATTGTAAATTTACTGTCTTCCCTTCATGGCAGAGAGTACGTGGTATTTCTGACTTCCATCGCCTCACCGGTACCTTCCTCCACTGCAGGAGTTCCTGGCGTATCTGGCAGCTCAATCAGTGGCATTTTCTTGAGGACTGCAATGCAGCTCTTAGAGCCCTGCACAGAGATCTGGCGGAGATGTGAGCGCTACCTCCCTGTGACAGACAGCGAGGCAGATTAGGCGAGATGTCAGTCTCTTCTGACCTTAATGTCTGACAATAAAAATAACAACAACAAACCAAAAGACCTCAAAGTTTCAAGAGCAGATATTACTAAAGATGAAATTGACTCTGCCTGTCCCTTGCTATGATGAGGTTACATTTTAAAAGCTTATTTGGTAATTCATAATATGCAAAGGATTGCAAGAAGCCCTATAGATAATGAAAGTAGCATAATATTTTTCTGAATTATGAACTTTAATTGCATAGATTTTATTCCACTGTAATTCTGAAGTTTTGATTATTGTTTTTATCGTTGTTTTTTGGATATATGGATTCATTTTACAAGTAATTTATTTCTAAGGGAGTCTATAAATCAGCACTTTAAAATACCTTTTGCTTACAGTATAAAATGAACTCCAGAGGCTGATCATCTGTATACACGAGTGTAATTACTTCAGCATGGAAATGACCACCTGCATACTCAAGGTATTAATTGTCTATCATACTGTGCAAGTTATGTGAGAATTATTAATGTATTGTCAAATATTAAAACTAAGTTGTGAAATGAAAAAAATACTTCTATTGGAAAGGCTTTTGCTGCATTAACTTTGGACTCACTTTTCATATCTGGGCATAACATGTAGATCATGCCATTTGCTTTTGATCTTGATACCAGTTATTTATTTTTTCTTTCTGTTTTCCTTCTCATGGCTTAACTTTGTACTATATTTTGCTGATTCAGCACAAACTGCTGACTGATGTTTAATGTTGAAATAGAATTCTCAGGAAACGGTGATTAGTTAATTCTCGAACACTGAACCTTCCTGTCTTTCTGATCTACAGCTCGGTCCTTGATACAGAAGATTGTATCCCATGCATCTCATGCTAGGAAGAGAAGGTGTTGCTAGCACGGTCAGGGCATAAATGGGTCCTGTTGAGAAAAGCCTTCTCCTGGGAAGCATCAGCTTGAGCCATTTGCGAGAATTCCTTGCAAATTCCAAGATGAAATCATGGCCACATTGAAGTCATTAGGAATTTTGAGATTAATTTCAGTGGAGTCACGTGTAGGCTTTCAGTTTGCCAGATCCCAGGCTTTCAGGGTCCTTCTGCCATTCCTCTAATAAAGATGAACTCTCCAGGCCTTTTCCTGCCCAGGAAAAGGGCAGGAACCTGGAATCACCAGCTGATTTATTTATTTATTTATTTTTCCTTCATGAAAGAGGAGAAAAGAGGAATCTTCAGAACACTAAGACTTAGGCTTCACACTTGAGAAACATAACCTCAGTACAGCTAAAGGCGTTCCCAAACTAATATTATGAAAGTTTTATTCCTTCTGTGAGTCCCTATTCCTAGGATCTCTTTAGAAAAAATATTAATGAACAGTTTAACTGAGCAGAAAGTGGACTTAATAGAGCACATATGATTTGCCAGCAGAAATGCTTCGTATCTGTCTGTATAGTATCAAATCTTGTCTGTGTTTATTCAAGAGGCAGTTTAGAATAGGGCTTCCAGAACAGGTATCTACCAGCATCCTCCTCAGGCAGTTCTGAGGTGTAGTCCCCAGGCCCTGGGTGTGCAGGGGTCACTGTTTACACCTAGACAACCTTTCCCCTTCTGTTGAGGCAGGATAGCAGACAGGCTGGATAATGCACGTTGCTGTGGTGCTGCTGGGCCCGTACAGAGCAGTCTCCCCATCTCGATGAAGCAGCGTGTGCTGGGCCCGGTGGTCTCCCTGCAGCACTTTATCACGTTCGCTCTCAAATGCCACGTTTTATGCTGCTACTTTCTGATACGTGCGGGATTCTTATCTGGGTTAAATCAGCCCGTGTTCTCTCATTAAGGGTTAAGGAGAGGGCAAGTGTGTTGCCTTAAAAGATGTGCAGTGTCAATGCAAGCACGGAAAGCAAAGTCAGTAACTGCAAATCAATTGCAACGTGTGAAATTCAGTGCATGAGGATAGCAATGAAATACTGTTTACGAAAAAATATTAGAAATACAGATTAATCCTTTCTGTCACCTGGTTTAAATCTTAGTAAGTGTATTCCAAGATGGCAGTTCTCCAGAAACGGCTCCTGTGATGTCTTTACCCTCAGGTCTTTCATATTTATTATCTCCAGGGTCCAGAAAGTACTAGTGGCTACACAGAGGCAAGCAAAACTACAAAGACTTGCTGTGTGTCAGTATTGTTTTATGAAAGCTGCTGTGGCCTCTGCGACGGCTGTTTGCTCTTTCCCTCCCGCTCCCGATTTGGGTTCCTTCAGCCGCAATCTTTGGCTGTGTCCTGCCTTCAGGGAGGGGAAGATAGGATAATGAGGAGGCAGATGGGATCCTCTTTGTGAACTTTCAGCTCTTTCACTTTCATTGGTGACAGGTGCTAGAATGAATTCTGTGCTAATGGGAACTCCTGAACTACCAGGGTAGAATTTAAATACTTGGCAGAAGAAAATTATCGTATGGTTAAAGTACCAGCCTTTGGTTCAGGAGCTCTCCTCAAGACTCGTGTTAAATTTGTGCCATGACACTTCATCTTCCGTGCTTCATCCATAAAGTATGGATAATGCCTTCTCTTCTCAGTCCAAGAGAGGGTAGTGATTCACACACAGGCAAGAAAGCAAAAGCCATACAAAATCATTGCTTGAATTTTAAAACGTTCATATTAATGTGCTGTGTAGAGGATCTGGAGCACATATTGAATGAATTATTATTGTTTTCACTTCCTGTCAGCCATCAATTCTTTCAGCTCCTGGATAACCCAAGGTTCTGGTGCAAAGTTTACTCTGAGCAAATAGTCTTCCTCTCAGAATTGCTTTTATTTGAGATTAAAGCTGAGATAGAGGGAAAACTAATAAGGAACTAATATAAGATCAACATGAGAGAGAAGGCAGGAACCATTCTATCCGTTTCAGCCATTTTGAGTTGGTTTTTAGCCCTGTGTGGAAGCAGAGAGCCTGGGACAGCAAAGGTTTCCTCTAATTTTCTTTAGCCTGAAACATGGCATTTTATATCTCAATATTTGACATTGTTGGTAATGAATTGTTTGTATACTCTCATATATTGAAATCACTTTTTCTTTTGTAATAACCTTTAAATTACAATTTTTGTTCAGCTACTCTCTTGAAAACCTTCACTTGAGAGCTGAGATGACTTGCTAAATGTCATAAAATTATTTGGGAAATTCTAGTGCATGTTCTTGAGAATGAAAGGGCAATAAGGGTCAGAAGAATGCTGATAATACATGATTCGGCTTTGTAAGGCTCTTATAACAGAAAACTTGGAATTCAATCAAAAATAGATTGCAGATAATACTCTTATTACATGAAGTACAAAGCTAAAAAGGGGTTACTGCTCTTGCAATAAGCCAGCTTACTTGTGAAGTTTAGGAGTATTATAAAACCTGAACAATTTGTGACAAATGGGGCACGTAGGTGGCCAGGGTACAGTTAGAATTAACTTTTTAGAAAAGCTGTGTGGGAAATTTTCATGTTGTATCTCTTCTTTTCTGCTACTAGGTAAACTACATAGGTATTTTATTGTTTCAAAAGTTTTGTCTCTGATCATCATTCAAGGACCTTTCAAACCTTTATATGTAATAAAAAGAGCAGATTAGTCTAGGATGTAATTAGGAAAATCAAATGTTGCTTATTATAAAAATAACTCTTTTTTCAGTTCTATGTCTTATTTTCTTGGTATACTTTTATGTACTTGGTACTTTTCATGCAAAATGTGCATACTAAACAAGGTCAGCACAAGGTGCACAAACGGCAAGCTATGAATATTCTCTAGCTTTTATATCCTTCTGGTACAGGAATTAAGACTGATATATCATTTTGATATGATATATTAATAAGAGAAGGTATTTTTTTACTGCTAGATTGCAGGTTTTAACAAAGGATTCTGCAGATAAGGTGTGAGATGCCTCTATAGTAACAGAGATGAAAGGAAGAGATGGAAAGAAGAATGCAAAATGTTTTTTGCATGATTATATGAAAAAGAGGGAGCAAATGACTAGATGACTCCTCCTCTTTTGTCTTAGCCTGCATTTCTTCAGCTATGGATATAGACTGGGCTTTTTTTTTTTTTTTTTTTTTTTTTTTTCTGGATGATGCCAGGAATTGTCCTTATCTGTGCAGGGCATAGTTGCCACCCACCCTTATTAAAGTCAGATATATGGAGGAAAATGGGAGTTTTTCCGCTTTTTAACTTAGGTTTTATGGCCCTTGTCCATGCTGCTGTGGGTCTCTGCAGTGTCACATGGATAACTTGTACACTTTAACACTCAAAATCACTTTTTAATCATGAGGATACCTGCATTAAACATGTGGAGGATCTGTATTGCATATTCTTAAGCTTGTAGGAGAGTGTACAAACAAATATGTTAAGTGTAGAGCAGAGAAAATACATCTGAGATATATAAATGTTCTCTTTCTTTTGCCAACAGGTTTGCTGGAAAATTGCAGCTTTCTGAAATTGGTGAGAAATTTCTCCCCAGAGGCATATCTTAGAAGTGATGCTTAGGGGAAGTACATGTGTGCGTTAGGCAGGGGCTCCTTCTTTGAGTACAGGCTTTTTTGTTTTTTTATTCAGTGCAGAGTGCATTGCTTGTTGTCATGATCCAAATGGATTTACTCCTAGGATTTTTTTTTTTTTTTTATGTTAAAATGTTCAAACAAAAGGTTGTTTTGCACTGAGTCTTTCTTGCCCTAATTTTAATTAAAAAAATCACGTAAGATTTTTTTTGTTCAGCTTTAGGCATTTGTTTGTTACAATAAAGGGAGATTCTGAGGGATTTCTGAGACACCTTCTAAAGCACCTCACAAAATGGAGTTTTTTAATGTTTTCTTACCCCAATAGCATTGTCCTTGTAGATACTCTCCCCTTCCCCTGCTTATTCCCCCTCACGCTGTTTTCTTCCTGTGATCTTGGTTACTTTGTTCCTCTGGTTGCAAACACATCTTAGGTTCCGGGCAGCAGCCGCAGGAGAGCTGGGTGTACAATCATCTGAATATGCCAGATGCTTGGGTTATGTATCCCCAGCTTCCAGGCCACCCAATCCTGTGTGTGTGAGGAAGAGGGAAGAAAATAATCAGTGTTGAGCTGGCAAGTCTCTGAGCAAGCCATGAAGCAGAGATTCTCTGTGAACGGCTAAGAAACTCATCTGTACTGTCTGCTCGGTGAGCGAACCCTCATCACACACAGGAACACTGATTTACTGCAAGGTCTATTTCTTGATGTAGCGGTGGTGAAAAGTCCATGTGATACTGTCCAACAAAACTCAGACCGGTCTTCTTCATGAAGAACTTCAGAGGTAGTGACAGCTGACTTAGCACTCAGAGTGGCCAGCTTTATTCAAGTGATAAAAATTATGTATGGAGACCTCTGAATGTGAAGTAATAACGAAAAGAATAACATCCATTGAATGCTGCATTATCCTGATCAGCTGTGCTAGCCATGGCATTAGCCTAGAAAAGCTGTCTCTGAGTGAAGAACTTAATGTGTGTAGGGTTTCTGGTGAAAATGAGAGCAAATACTGTGAAGTATGGTGAGAATAGCCTGAGATTTAAAGCAAACAAACAAAAAACAAAGGCAATGAAGAATGCTTTTGCACACTTCACTGATGATACTAAGGAATAATATTGAGTTTCAAAACCAGATATTTCTATGTCTGTTTAATGTACCAAGGATGCCAAGATTTCTGTGCAGTAGGTATTGTACTTTTACTTACGGTTTCTGCACGTTAGAAAAATACCCTAAGAAGGGGATTGTTTTGGAGAGCCTGGCAATATTGTCACTCAAGAAGGATAAACCTCTGGGAACAACCTCACTGCTGACTGACTAACCCTGCCAGTCATGCTCCACTGAGGAGTAACTTGTCAAATGTCACTTTTTAGCCTGAACACTGGAATTCCTTAATGCTCTTTAAGATGAGTAGCTACTATAAGGAAATTTGTTTCCTTCAATGAAGGACCTGCTGGAAGTCACAAACACAAGGTAACTGGGTCTTAAGAGGCTGCCAGGGCTCAAATCAGTTTTCAAACAGAAATATTTCAGTCTGGTTGGCTCTACAGCAGCCAAATTCAAGTGTATGCTGGTTGTTGTTTGGTTGAGGAATAGTGACAGTAAGTCGAGGGATTTTCTTAATGATTTATTTATTTAGGAGAAAAAGGTATGCTTTGTATTTTCTTGACGAGTAGCAGGAGCCAGAGATGTGAGCGGCAAGAAGCAGCGTTTCTCCCCCTCTTTCTTGGGAGGGCTCAGTACTGCACTCTGTGCCCAGGCTCCTCCGGAGGGTCCTGCCCAGCTTTGTGGGAGAGTTTGTCTCCTCTGTACATGTTTAAAACGCAGAAATTGCACCTGGCTGCTCCACATGCCTTTCTTGCTTCCTCCTTTCAGGTGATATTTGTGATATTACTATAGGAATTTAATCTAAGTGCTTAGTATTCATTTATTTAAATAAGATCAGTTAACATATTTGCTTCCAGCTCCCACAGAGGAGGACCATTAACACCTCATTCCTAGCAATGTGTCTACAAAATTGCTTGTGTAGCAAGTAGTTGAAATGAAATGAAAATTGTTTCTGCTAGCAGGTCAGCCATGAGGGTTGTTACTGTTCCTGAATTCTGCTCACCTAACAGAAGAGCGTGCTCTTGCAGAGAGATCTGATGAAAACTATTAGAAGGTAATTTTATCAAATATGTTGCATGTATATTATTGTACATGATCAAATCAGTGAACCTGACAGGGATAACTGGTTCAGTAAAACATGGACAATCTGGCAAGGCTGGGCTGAAATAGGCTGTGTTTCTGGGTTTTGCACTTAAAAAAGGTTAAAGCCCTTAGTGCGGAAGGTTTGAAAGTCAGGATTGGCAGTAGCCAACCAAGAAGTGAGTTTGAAGTTCAAGAAAACTTCAAATATAGCAGACAGAATTGTAACTAGTAAAAATTGCATGCCAATTATCTCTTAAAGCAATTCACTACCAAGAAATGTGAAATTAAAACAAAGCCAAGTTTTCTCCTGGCCTTCCAACATGTATACAATAAACTTTTAAGGAAGAAACTTTATAGAATTTCTTGAAGTAGTAGTGTGCTTAACATTTAGTACATTTGCTGGTAAGTTTGGAAGTTTTCTTAATAGGATGGTCAGGAATCACTCAAACAGAGAAACTGTAGCCTGGGAATACATACCCTTTTGTTCCCTTTTATAGGCTTGAATTTTCTCCAAGTGAGTAAGCAGAGCAGAACAGGAGCTCTTGAAAGCATTTGTTCTCCTGTTCATCGCAACTTGGCTGCCCTGCAGTGTCAAAACCCCAAATAAGCAGCCAAAGAGGTAAGATTTAAAAATTGTGGATACAGTTTGAAATAAAATAACTGAAAATCCATCAGCATTTCAAAAACTGACTTTCAGTGTTTCTGTGGTAGAACTAAAAGAAGCTGCTGTACCAGAGTTAAACAGCCAGCCTTATCTTGATCTCCCCTTCTTCCTACGCTTCACATTTGTATTGTATTTGCATTCCTCAAGGATATGGAGTTCTTCAGTTCCCCAGTGCTCCCCACTATGTTTATAGTTTGAAAAGCTGTTGTTTTATCTCTAAGAACTGCCTCAGACTCAAAACAGGACCTTTTTTCAAACAACACTTATTTTTTTTCTTTTCATTCGAGTCTTTCTGAGGTGAGGAAGGGAAAGGGAGAAGTGAAGTGTTTGCTTCTTTGTATTTCTTGATGCACAGCATGTGAGGACCACTAGATACGTGTTACTGTTATTTTTCCCTCTGTCCTTAGGTGGAAAATGGAGGCAGGCTGACAGCAGGATATCTCTGGGCTTCTAGTTCCGGCCCCCAAAACTACACCATATGAAAAAAGGAAAGAAAGGGATATGAAAACCCCTGTTTGTCTTGGTCCCATCACCTGCTGTGACTTGGCCTGTAGTCCTCGGGTGCAGGCTGATGCCTTTGCGGTGGGCAGTAGGCGTTCTTCTGCAACAGGCAGTTCAGCATGCAAACTGCCTTGGTCGCTTATGGATCTTTGTTTTGCACAAGGTATATAACACAATTAAGACTCTTTGTCACTCAGATCAAAATTAGTTACGTACAAAGTATGTATTGAAAATAAAATAATAAGCCAAGCCAGTGTGGCTGTACTTGAGATCTGTAGATAAACATTGCCAGCCTTTAAGCTGACTTTTGGGAGAAAACATGAAGCTGACAGCTTCTTTATTAATGCTGAGGTAGGTAGGATATTGCTACAAAAGTAGAATAGATTGCGTAGATGTATGCTTAAATGTTTAGATGTTGGCTTAAATATATGCCATGAACACCATTTACTGCACTGACTTGTCTTCTTTTACTTGACCGAGTCATTTTTGAAGCGCCGTCAAATCAGCTCTGTGAGAAACAGCTGTGTATGAAATAGCTCAATGTATGTTTAATGTATGCTTTTAATTTTTGCTGCTTTTCTCTTTTTTATGAGGTTACAGAACTTTTTTTTTTTTTAATGCTGGTATGTAGGGATCAAGGCTGTTTGTACAAAGAAGAGTAACTGGACACAAGCCGAAAAGAAAAACAAAAGTACATTGTTAATTTTTTTGCCTGTGTGAAATACATTATTCTGTGTCCTACTTAGAACCTGTTCAGCAATCTAGTTTGCATTCAGCAAATTAAATTACTTACTAGTTAGAGTGTTGTGATAAGAAGCATAGCATTAAAATGTAAGGTGTACAGTTTGATGGCAGCAAAAGATCCCTCAAACCCAAAGGGAATAGTGACTTGTCATAGTAAACATAGCAAGTGCATGACTTGGTTTATTTAGTTTTTTACTGGCAAGTGACAGGTCATTTATTCCTGTCATCCATCATGATTATTTTCACGTCCACTTGTAAACTTATGGCCAAATCTGAAAATGCATCTCTGTACCTACAGTCAGAGATTCTTAGCAGTTATTTAGTACTTTTTGTCGCTGACAAAAAGTGATGGTGTCATTTGTGATGATATATATATATATTTTTAAATTAATACATTTTATGTCAATTTTGCAACTGAATATTCTTGATTGTATATACTTTGAGTGCTATTGCCTATACAGTTAATTTATATTGAAAATTTCCTAAAATAGTATGTCTTTTTAAAGATGATTTTCCTATGCCTGATACAACTATTTACAAAGCAGTTCTGAAAATACGGAACCTGTCTAAATACAGAAGAGCAGTAACAAAACCTGTTCTATTTCATGACCTGTTCTATTTCTTGAGTTTGCACTTCATGTTTGGACTCCATAGCATCTTGCAGTTATTATAAAATTGATAGGGCTTTACCAAACACAAAACAAAAGCTCCATTGCCTGGTTTTGGGGACCCGACTGTGGCTACAGTACCTTCCACAAGCCTATCTGGGAACTTTCTCTAGGTAGAAAGTGAATTAGTAATTTCTACCCTGGGGAAAAATACAGAGAAATACACAATGAAATACTTCATAACTTCTTGAAGAGAAGGAATGCGTTACATTTTCTTCAGTGGTAATGCAGAGTATTCCTTTCAGGAATTCCTTTTCATTCCTTGCTCAGAATGCCAGTTCTGCAAAGGAAGTATTAGAAATGTCTCTGTGTGTGCTTACATTAGATCTTCTTTAGGGTAGATTCCTATTTGTCTTCTGGATATATTCATATTTCCCATTCAAACAGAATAAATCCAGAGTATTCTCAGGCCTTTACCTTTGTTTCATCAAATAATGCAGATTTTATTTTATAAAGTATAGAAGCTAGCACTACAATCAGATAAGGTTCTGTCTTGTTCTCAAGATGACATGCATTTTGTGAAATTTAAGTATTAGTATTGATGCTGGGTTCAGGGTAAGAGTGAGCACTTACAAAGTTAACAGATCAATGTCAAGTATTTACATTTCTCTCTGAACATGTTTTAATTTTCAAGGGCCTGCAGTAAGAATATCAAAACATGATGTTTTGCAAAACTAAGTAAACAAAATACTACCCACATTTTAAGTGTTGATTGCAAAATTGAAGTTGAATGGAATAAAAAAATTGTGCCTTATGTAACTGATGGCAGCAGAAGAACACAGGATTCTGACCTGCCCCTATCATTGCATCAGTCAAATCTAATTTGTATGGAAGGTCCTACATATTCCATTTATGCCTCCTGTGTGACTTTGACTTGCAGTATGCAATTTTATTGTGAACTACATTGATGCTTCTCGTTTAACTTCTATTGGAGCCCTAACTATGTATTTTAAATGGATTGTACTTATAGAGAAAGGCTAGTTTGGTACTGTCCCTGAGTCCTTTTGAAGGCAGAACAGGAATTGAAGTTAACTAAAATGGTAGCTGTTAATTTACATCATTACAAGTTGTTATATGGCAAAGGAAGGCTTGGGATAGAACGTTTTCCCTCTCTCCACCTAAGCACACTTGTATTTGGTATGTAGTTTGTTTCATAACTTTTGCCTTTCTCTGTAGGTTATTGAAGCCATTAGGGAGGAAAAATTAATTACTGTAACATCAACAGTTTGAAATCAAAGAAAACAAACTAGCTGTTCTGTTTCTCCTGATTTTCATTATTATAAGGGGGGGGGGGGTAAGGGGGATGAACAACTGTCTTTGAATTTAGCATGGGGTGGATGAAATAGCAGTGACTATTTTTTTCCTAAACACTTGAAGGAAACAAAAAGCCCAGCTCTAATACTCTGAATGACCAATAAACATTTACAATTTGTTTCCCAAACAAAACCTTCTTCTAGGCATAATTTCCTCCCCTATGAGGGTCCAAGTAAAAAATTACTAGAGATGAAAGAGATTTTGTAGATTTTGTACTGAAAGAAGTATAAACCCTACTGTGAAGAGAAGTGTCAGCCCCACTCTGAAGATGGAAGTACCTTTGGGGTGTTGTTCCCTGACTCTTCACAGCTGATACCACAGCTGTTCTTAAAAACCATGTGGTTTCTGGCAAAATACTATAGAACGAGAGAGATACACATTGTGAAACACATAGTTCTTAACTTATTTGAATATATATAAATATATAATATATAAATTTGAAGATCAAGGTGTGATGTACAACATAGGCATTGCTTAGCCTCCCCCCCACCTCAAAAAAAAGGAAAAATGTATTTGTAAAATGGCTCAATCCAACAGGCCCCTGAGAGTACAGCATATTATTTGCTTGCTTCTCAGCTGTACAGGTAATTAATTTTCCTGTCTTCTGATAATGTGGAAACTTTAAATTTTCAGCAACCTGAAACATTCAATTTCAAATCTGCATACACAAACTAAGAGACACAAAATGAAAAACTGAAACTAACTAAACTGATTTTTCACTGAAAACATTTCCAAGTGTGTTTACCAAGGTATTTCCAGGTTTTATGCAGTCCCACCGTGGGGGCAGGAAGAGGAGACATGACCTGTCCTTGCCTGGCTGAACGTGCACTCCCCCCCCCCAATAAAATTACCACTGAAATTGCAACCAAGGTCTTCCACACGCTGAGAATTAAAAAATGAGGCGAAAACTGCTAGGGCCACCCCGCAGCCGCGTCGTTGGGCGCGAGCCGTTAACGGCCGCGAGCCGTTAACGGCCGCGAGCGGCCGGGCACGCGGCGAGGCGCGAAGGCGGCCTCGGCTTCCCGCCTAAGAGCGGCCGCGAGGCGGCGCCCGCCCCTCCTCGCCGCTTCCCCCCTTCCCGGCCGGAGCGGGTTGGGTTCCCCCGGCTTCCACAGGGGGTTAGCAGCTCTTAGCACAGCAGGAAGAGCAACGCTGCTAAAACAAAATTGCAGAAGAGGACTTGAGAAACATGCAAAGTGGTTTTTAATTTCAGACACCCTGGAGCATGATGCATTTGAAATTTTGTAATTGGGAGCTTGAAGTTTGATAGATATAATTGCCAAAGATTGTTGAAGTCCCAAACCCTGTGAGTGCAAACAAGAACAGAGATGATTTTCAAGCTTTCTCCTAATGTTAGAGAGCCACCGTGTGCGCACGACGTGCCGTCTTTATATCATCTGTTCCATGACCCCTCCTTCTGCAGGTCACTGAGGTAATCTTTCAAATTCCGTATTTTTTGGATCTTGAAGTGCATGTATTAAAAGAAGATGAGGGGGAGAAGCCATAAACTTCAAGCCAATGGCAGTGCTGGCTCAAAGGTGATGTGGAGACACTAAGTGGTGTTGGCTGCTAGGTACTTCCTCATCAGAGTTTTAATCCTGCTTCAGAGGAAAAACTGTTTTATGTTTTCTACCTTTCTTGTGTGTGTGGGGGGGAAGGGGTTGCCTGTGTGTGCTTTGTTAAATTTTCTGTATAATTACATTTATTTCAGTAATTCTTTCAGATTTACTCAAATTTTCCAGGAGACAAAACGACCTGTATTTGTCATCATCTTAGATAAATGCAGCACCTATTTTTTTCATCATCTTCCTTCCTTTATTTATTTATACTGGCACAGTACACTCAAACAACATTCAGCTGCACTCCCATTTACTTAATTGAGCAAATAGGTCTGCAGAACTAATTAGGACCATGTGTGGTCAGCAGACTCGGGTGTTGCTGTGGTAAATAGCATGTACTGCATCTGTTTTTTTTTGCTCTGCATAGTTCCTTGTCTGTCTAAAGCGTGGGGAGCTCTGTGTTGGTGTTGCTTCTGCCTACAAACTGCCTTGCATCTCTGCCTTCTCCTTCATCATGGCCCCTAGTGGTACTGCTGTCTCAATAGGAGCATTTTTAATTATTCTCTGTATAGAAAGTCCAGTTTCTCTTTTGGGTTCTGTAGAGATTGTTTCAGACAGAGAAAGAATCTTAGCTGGAAACAAGTGAAAAATACCAACTGCCAGAGCTGAGATGAGAGTTGGCAATGCTAATGTTGTAAACAGGCTAAAAGGTGGACGGAGGTCTCCGTGAGGCAGAGGCCACGGGGCCAGTAGCTGGCCGTGTGACTGAACAACACTGTGAGGTTTCCAGGTCATCTCCATGCGGTGACCCAAGTAAGAAACTGCTAAAATACAACAAAAAAAAGTGTAAAATACTTTGCTGGCTGATTAATTTTATACTGGGGTGTGTGCGTGTGCATTCACATTTGCTTCGTATGGAGCTTAGAGGTTGATTTGATTTTTTTTTTTTCTTAAGTTTTATCATCCAATGTCTCTTCAGTTCAAAATGTCAGAGACAAGGAGATAGATGGAAGAATAAATAGGCTTGTATAACAAGGATGTAGCTGAAGATAAAATGTGCTAAGGACAACCTCCCCTGGCTCCTTTTCCCCAGATATATACAGGTTTTAAAGCAAAACCTCAGAGTATTATTTACTTTATATTTGACCAGTCTAGCAGTCAAGCATTAGTGCTAACATTTTTTTCAGTCATAAGGGATGCTGAATTATTTAATTTTATATATGTGTAAATTCTTCTAATACATATGCACTCTGTGTGGGTAAAGATTTTGTCAAATGGTTTGAAAGTAACAGTCATATAGTGTTACTATCTGCTCTGCTTTTCAGAAGATCGAAGCTTTATAATTTATTGGAAATATCTAAGTATTGCGTTGTTAAGTTAATGAGGTGTTTTTACTCATCCACCGAGTAGAAACATCGTTAGTATCAGAAGTACTTTTTTCTCATGAATAGCTTGTATAGCTGATCAAATTAGAAAACTATATTTTGGAATAAATGAAATTGTTTCAGTCTGTACATGTGCTTATGAGTGCAGTATATGCGGGTTTTTTTTAAATATTTTTGGTAAGAATTTGTGACAATTACTGGTGGGGAGGAAGAAAAAAATAAGTGGAAAGCAAAGGAGTAAACTACTTTGTGTTCATGTGTTTCACTCTGAAACTATTAGGATAAATACGGAATCTTTCTTGTCCATGACCTTATCCAGTCTTGCCTCCGTGCTTTACATATTTTTATTGGAAAGTGTACATGTATTTAATTGATTGGTTCTAAATCTTTATTCTCTTTTTACCGCCTTTTTATTTTTAAGTTAATCTTCCTTGTAGTTGAATGACCAGTGAAGAATGCTAAGTACCTTTGAAAAGTATTGGATGACGGGTAATGGCAGGGAAGGAAATATGTCTTCCAGGATTTTAAGAAGTCAATTGTGTACTGAAAAATGCTACAGAATTCTCTAAAATATTACTTCATTCACTGGAGCAATGAGACCATGCTTTTCCTTTTTACTCTGGTACTCCATTTAGTTTTTCTTAGTTCGACTATAAAGAATCAAATGGATAGATTAAATAGCAGGTAGCCAGGCCGCTTTTGAAAAGAAGCGAGTTTGGAGTTTAGGATTATGTGTATACACACGTGTATGATGTATTTTATGCACATGAGGAGATGAGAGCTCAGGTTTCTGTCATGCTGCCCTGAAATACACAAAACAGTAACTTTTAAGGTTATTAGTATCAGATACCGATTGGAGTTGCTGGGCTCTTAGAGTCAGAGGTTGAGGTCTAAAGAAAAGATGTTGATGATGTCTAGGGAGTTTCTTTTTTTGCACTCAAATCATTTATAAATGTTCCTCTTGTTTCACTTTATCTCGTTGTTCACACATATGTAGAAAATTGGCTCCCCTTGATCATGACTTGAGTGTCACATTAAAAATTATTCTAAGAAGACTTTATAGTTATACTTTCATACCTTATAGTGAATCATGAAAACATGGTGATAAGACTATTCTTATTCACTGGTGACGATTGCTTAAAACAGTTTAGTATTTTCATTCTTGTGCCTGGTTGTTGCTTATTATTTCATTATTTTGGCAGTCATGTTGCGACGGGAATAGTGTTTACTCGCTCTCTTTTCTGTCTCCAAGGAGAGTGGCAGCTATGCAAGCAGAAAGCTGATGCTTCTGATTTCCCAGTTTATCTTAGATGAGCCGTCATTAGTGGAATTTGGGGACCTTGAATGTTTCTACATTTATGACTTCTTCTGTAGATCATTCTTACTTGACTGACATGAGCTAAAGACCGAACTTCTGAAGGTATATTTGAAAAATTCAGAAAAGCTTATCTTGGATTTTTGTTATGTTTGTCATGACTAGGATTAATCATATCCGCTCACACTATTTATATCTTTATGTTTCTTCAAGTAGTCAAGATCAAAGCCATTTCTAATCATTAAAAAGCCTACATACGTATGTCTGGAACGCATTCAGGAAGGAATGCAAATTTTGTAAAAAAAACAAATCCTAAAAGAGCAGTCGTGCAAAACTGTGCTTCCCACACATTCTAGTTTGATTGATTGTCACTTAATATTTTAAGTAGCAAAATCTAATCCCCTTGTGAGACCTCTTAGTCCCTTCTTCCTCTACCCATCCTCCAGAATATAACATTTAAATCCAGCTGTCTCTTGTGAATAAATCTATTTTTAACTCATTTTTGGTACTAATCTCACTTAACCTAGTTTTAGTATGCATTAGGTGAAAACAATGTAATTTAAAGGATTTTTTTTTCTTTTTTTTTTTTTAGTGGGAATAAGAAAAAGTAATAGGTTTCTCTACTTCAGTAAACCATTATTGATGAAAAAAATACATTGCATGTGAAAGAATAATGTAATAGGCGAAATACAGTCTGTGCTTTTCTTACAAATATGACATGAAACAGAAAGTGCAAGAATCAAAGCAGTTCAACAGTATTTCCGTTAACTGGCTGCTTCACCTGGGAACTAAAGATATCAGAGGTACTATTATTCACACTATTATCAGGAATACTGTGTTATGAATGGCTTTTTTGATACATTTTGTTGGCTGAATGGCAGGAAGGGACCAAAGATACACAGTGCAGCCTGGGTTCTACCACTGCTTTGCTGTTTGCTGAAATTGCTGTATATAGCACTTATGTACCTACTGACTGTGGTTCATTGTCAAAAAGATGTGAAAATTAAGAGGAATGTGTCTTTGTTTGCAAAGTGAATGTGGTTCATAGTTCAATAGGTCTGATTTCTACTGTATCTCCATTTATTTTTGATCAATGTCAATATAAAACAGTCGGAATCAGCCTGTATCTTTCAAGACTAAAGGAGAGTTAGTTGGCTCTTTTTGAGTCGGTGCTCTCCCTTTTCTTGTCCTACAGTTCTTTCTGCACGTGCTTGCTTCTGGTGCCAATGCGAGCCAATAGAAGAGCCAAATGGCCCCAAACACTTAGATTTAGTCATTTGAGGACAGAAATAGAAATATATGGTTTCTGGTGATACGGCATCAGAACCAAGGAAACTGCAGAGTTGAAGTGTGGCTAGGTTTTCTTTGAAGTATTTTGTATGTAATAAAAACACGATGCAAATAGCTGTCAGATACTTGTACAGAAGTACTGAGACACGTAAAGGGAAACGAGTAAAAGGAGGAGTTTTGTGAACTTCAAATAATGGATGTATTTGCCATTCAGATATGCATTTAGTCTTCTAAAGAAATTTTTCATGTGTCTCTTATGAATCTGTATATACTGTATATACAGACTGCCTGGGTAGACCAATTTAATGACATATACCCAGCAAAAGCTCATAAACAGTGTCATATGCTATTCAGCATAAATTCTGAAGTGAGATTTGTTGCTTAACACTGTTTAACTAATGATTTAGGATTAAATTTATAATTTTTCATTAGAAAATATCATTTTGAATGTCTCCTGCCCATTCATGATCTGCAAAGCTGTCATCACTAGCTATGAAGCTGTCCAAAAAGTCTGAGAGTGATGCAAACAGTAAATGAAAGAATAAATGTACGTTCAGATGGACTCGTTGCATGAGTCCTAGGAAAGATGATGTTTTGTATTAAGAATACATATTTCTATATATTGGGAAATAACTATTTCTTCCCCTTGAAGAAATGAGTCGATTTGTTGGTATTTGTTCATCAATATTTCCCTAAATAAAAAAACTGTATTAAGACAAATGACTTAATTGAAATCAATGTAAAATATGTTAAGTAGATTGGGAAGGGAGCTGTGACATGTTTAACCCTCCTTCCATGACCTTGGCTTTGGTGCTGATGTTCAGTTGGATCACTGAACAATGATATTCAGTAGATGTTGTTATTAAACCCATTTACCAATGCATTTAGTTCTCTTGTTAGATTTGTCAGAAAATATCATGTAAATGAATTGCACTCAACTGCCCCTGAGTTCAATTAATTAGAAGCTAGTGTATTAAAAGAATTAGATGGTTTGGACTAGGACCAATGATGTCTGCAGGAAGGAGAAAAAAAAAAAAAAGCTGTTGATTTTGTTTCCTAAGTGTTTGAAGAAATGTATTCTATCAAACAACAAATGTTCTTTGTGATATGGCCCCTATTTTCACTCACTGCAGTATTTTCATTCTCTGTTATTTTCTCTTGTTTAAAGGAAGCTGATTCCATCAAAATCCAAGCCCCGTCTTTGGTTTTTGTTTCCACTTGCCCTTTACAAATAAACAATGAATCCAGCCATTTCTTTTCTTCTGTCTTTTAGCTGTGAGACAATTAAATTCTTGATTGTAGGTGCAGGTGGCAGGTTACATTTATAATGCCATTCTGTTTCCTCAAGAGTTTGTTAAACAGAAACACTTTGGAAGCAGTGACAAATGAGGATTTCAAGAAGAAACCACTATAGCAGTGAAATATGTTTCTTTAGCTTTAATAATTTCACTTCTACATTTGAGGGAATGTTACATTTGAGGGAATTATGACAAAGTGAAACAGCTAGGCATATCTTCATTTATAGAGGGATGTGTATATATTGACTGATGAATAGAAAAACTGCGTGTAGTTCCTTCATATATGAGCTATACTGGCTAGCTTTAGAATGCATGCAGTTGTAGAACTTGAGAACTATAGTAACTGCTATGAAGAGATGTCATTTTGTTTACCAGTCTATATTTATGGGGCATGCCTCATTGCTAGAATAGGTAAGTGAAATGTGAGTCTTGCACTGGCACAGAGAGCTGAATATTGGTGCCGTGCAAGGTATGGGACATTCGTTTTCCCTGCTTAAGTGATGCCTTTTGGACACAAAGTCCCTGCTGTTTGCCAGAACACTTGTTAAAGGCCGTGACTCACGAGGCTAAACAAGTTCCTGAAGCTGCTGACAAGGCAGGGTCTGGAAATGCGAGACCAGGGTTGGGGTTTCTGGAAACGCCAGACCAAAGGCCACCATTTCACCGTTTTCTTTGTAGTTCTCAAGCAGACTCCCTTGTGGGAGCCTCTTTGTAATTCACTGGTTGCTCCTTAATCTAACTTCTGTGAGGGATCAAACCTATCATTTTCTTTGTCAGATAAGAACTCACATACATATTTCACATAGATGTAATCAAATCAGATTTCTCACTAGCTCTGTGTGTGTGTGGTTTTTTTTTTTTTTTTTTTTCTTCAATGAAGTGTAGTACCAATTTCATGTTGTTAATCTTAGTTACAGTTTTGTGTATTGCGATTTAAGATTGGTAATCAGGAAGAGATTTCCCTTAAATTGATAGAAAATCCATTTATTCTCATGCTATTTTCTTCTTTTCCTCATAGTCCTCTTGTTAAAAGCTTTTTTACAACCTGAAAAGTAAGAATTTGCTAAATCATTTGGTGGTTTTTTTTTTTTTTTTTCCACTAATAAATGTGTGACCTGCTCAAAAATTCGTTTCACTCGTTCAAAAGAAAATATGTGTATTTCTGAAATAGTATGTGTGGTGATATTTCATAATTTCCTCACCATTCTCAATCAGATTCAAGATTGTCTGCAGAGTGAGGGACAGTTACTGGCCTCAGATTAGGGTGTGTTCCTCTGCATTTTCAAGGTGAGGAGTTCAAAAAACATGCTTGACTTAACAAATTATGTTGTGGAGATGGCAGGAATTACAGATTTTTGTCTTTCTCTCATTTTTTTAATTGCAGTGTTAGTTTGTTTAATTTGCAAAGTTGTGATGACCAAAATGTGGTGTTAGGAGACTTGAATAATAGCACGGATGTTTTTGTTCTTTTGGAGAAGAAATATGCTAGAGATGAGAGCTGTCCTTTCTGGCAATCTTATTAAAAAGATTGAGAAATGAATGTGTTTATTAGAAAATCCACTTAGAATGCATATCTGCAGAATTGCATCCCTGCCCCCAGGAGTGGAAAGCAGTGACTCCATTTAGATCTTCAGAATTGTGGTCTCTAGAAGTGTTGCCAAGCAGTGCAGAAGAGCCCGTCTTCATTGCTCAGCACAGAATGGGCTGAACTACCGTCAAGGTTTGCAAGACTCCTAATGTTGTCGTCATTATTAGTCTCTGACTTCCAAGACAAAGATAAGATTTTTGCTATGACATGTAATCAAAAAGATATTACTTTTTAAAGATAAATAGTTCATTCTATTCTCTGATCTGGATCTAATAAACCAAGATCAAAAGCAAGACTTTCTTGCTATGTTATGAAATGCTGCTTTTAGAACAGAATTCAAAGCTTATTCTGTTTCTCCAGCATGCAGCACATTGGCAACACTGGACCTTATCAAAGACTATCAGTTGTTCTTATTTTATGATTATGCTTTAGAATTATTGATTTAGGATAGAACTACTAAGCAATTGCTGTCAAAAAAAATCAGCACAGTCATTTTTAGAATGCACTGACTTCTTGGTTAAATTCTGATGTCTTTGTATGAGTTTTAATATGTAAGTCTTCATTATAATTGTTTTGAGCGTTAAATGAAATAGAAAAATGAAATAGATAAAAAGCATAAAAGTACATAAAATAACAGTAGAGTTTTGATTATTCTACAGTGTAAAAGTATTGGTGGATTTGATTTTTTTTTTTTTTAAATCTTTACCGACTTTATACTGAGCTACTATTTTAGGATTTGCTACGTTTATGTATAATGTATGTATTAATCGGCAGTAAATAACAGATGGGCAAATAACATACAGTCCATTATTGGGTTAAGTCTAAAACAGGTGTCGTCAAACAGGAAACGACATGACTCACATTCAATATTGTTATTGTTTTACGTCTAATATATGTGACTTTTTTTCTTTTTTCCTAGTGCTGTTGAAGTTACAGTTCTGTTGCTGCTAGTAAAGGTTGCTGTTTCACCAGGGCCACCCCATTGGCCTCGGCGCTTGCTGCGATGCATGGGGAGGCCCGTGGAGGGCAGGACAGGAGGAGGCTGGTGCTGCACGTGGCCTCACCGCAGCTCTGCCCCGCAGCCGGGAAGAGGCAAACTGCTCTGCATGCAACTTGCTGTCCCTTTTGTGTTAGGCCTTGTCTGTGACTGCAGGTGCACTGTGAAAACTGTGTAATTTTAGNTACGCATCTCCTGTATTTTTACAATCTTTGAGGTTAATAATTTGCTGAAACTTTCGGCTGTGGCAGAATCATTGGTAGTGCCTGTCTGTTACTGGTTGTGGCCAGCTCGTTTGTAGCCTTAGCCTCCAGAATTGCATATAACTAGTTTTCTGAGGTTGCTGTATAAGCAAATGTGAGGTAGTGCCCAGCTGCAGCACAGGCTGCCTGTGCTGTGCATTGTTCTGAGCTCTTATGTAACTCTGTTATCTGAGCTGATACTACATAATTTCTTTACTTTCTGCACCGTATATAACAGGCCTTTTTATTTTCTGTTTATCCTTGAAATATTTGATACCGATGAGATAGTTCAGTTTTTTGTCTCTTGTCATTTGTTTGTGGGATGGCCCAGAACGCCGGTGGGAACACATCAACATTGTAATTCAGCAGTAAATGGCAATCTTATTCTGAGCCCACAGGACCTGAGTTAGAGCATTTGTGAAGAATGCTAACATCTTTCCCATTTTCAAGTATGATTTTGTTGATTACAGAAAGAAAACATTATTGAGGCAAGGAATATAAATTTTTATAGTTCATGATATAGTTTGTAATAATCTTTGTAATAAAATTAATCTCTCCGTATCGCTAGATTTTTGAAGTGCTTTGGGTCTTCTAATCACTCTCCACTCAAGCGTTCTCATTATTTTTTATGACCAGTTTAACTGTTGTTGCTGACCTAAGATTTCTTTTCTACAAAATGGAGATTCTTACACAATCAGAAAAATATTGTAATTTGAAAAGTATTAGTTTAACCTGACGTTTAATATATTATTTTCATTCTGTTTTATATTTAGTTTTGTATTTCAGAAGAGCTCTTTCATGACAAACGTGCTCATGGACAAACTAAAGCCTTTTGAATTGAACATTGCTATAGCAAGGAAATGAAGGACAACTTCAGACTAATTCTGATGTGTAAGTATTCTTCAGCTTATGTTGAGATTTTGCATAGCTTTTAGTAACAAGATTTATGGAATCCTGACAATTGCTATTTAATGTATCAGTTTATAAGGGCAGAAAGGCAATTACATTTAGATGATTGTTGGTTATAATAAAGAGTTAAGTTGTTATAGCAACTGGAGCTCTCATCCCACTACTGTGCATAGAAAAAAAATACTGAAGGAAGAAAAAAAGGAAAAAAAGACTGATCATGTTCTTTCTCTGAATAGTCTGTAATCATAATTATGATAATTGATATTCAGAATTTTTCCTTTTGCAGTTTCCAGTGCTTGAACATTACTATGCAAATACAATTAATCCTGCAGTCATCAGACTTGCTTCCTTGAAATAATTCTGTTTGTTTAGTCAATGCTGGATTCCAGTTCTCTTTATCGTTTTAACCATTTAAACTGTTTAACCATTAAAAAAAAAAAAGTTCTAATCCTTGGACAGTTTAGAGAGGAGTTAGGTTTTGTTATTTTTCTTTCCTCATTAGGAGTTAAGGAGTAACAGTACACTCTCATGCTGCTGTTAAGCTCAGTACTTTCCTTTGATTTAGCAAACCAAAATACTGCAATTAGTCAACAGTAGTTAATGGAAAAAATGAGGCGGGAATATCTTTTGTTTGTGTGCTTCGCATATTGAATTAGATTTAAATAAATAAAAATCCAAGCTCCAAAGCATCTATTCAAAATTATGTCAACTGAGTATTTGGACTGGCATCAGGTTTTTCATAAACTTACGTCTTGGAAAGTTCTTGCAGTGAGTATCTTCATCAGTTGGCAGCTCTGTGACCGTTCTGTGTGTGTGACACAATAGCAAGTTAGGAAAGACTCAATTTATCCCCATTTCTGTCCGTGATCTGAGTGTGGCTAGGTTACTGATGAGGAAAGAACATGGTTCACTGTCTGTGGAAATCTCACATCCTGCAACATTGTGTTTCCCTTTATTTTTATGCTGTCTCCGTGGTACAGCAGAACGCTGCTTCTGAGCTGTCTTTGATTTATTACCCATTCTGGTGACCTGCACAAGATTAGAAGAATGCAGTTCTATGTGGAATAAGCAACAAGTTTTTAATAACATTTTCATAGAGTGCTTTCTGAATTAGTCATTTCCTTGAATTAATGACACTGTGGAATTGCAGTATTTTTATTCTGAGCTGGTCATCAGAAGGTGTGAATACCTGGGAAATTGTATTAGGATTTCTGCCTTCGTTTGGTTAAAAGCAAAGAAGCTTTGATAGTTTGTTTTACAACAGCTGCAGAAAAGTAGTCATTTTAAACTTAGAGATCTAGAGAACTTATCTTTGTGTGAATGAAATGAAGAGCACTTGGGATTTTTTTTTTTTTTAATTATCCTTTAATAACTTGCAATTGTTTGCTTTAAATATGTGTGTCTCATCTAAAGAGAACAATTTTAACCTAGTTATAGCTGTTAGGAATGGAAATGTCAACTAATGGTTGAGAGAACCATTTTAATTGCTTGTTCACAATCCTCTCAAAGGTAGTTTGAAAGAAAATGAGCTCTCCATTTAAACTGATGAGATTTAAAGGTATCCAAATAATGCCTAATTTTGGGTTGCAGAAACTTGCAGTTTATGCAGAGTGGGTGAATGGACTATTTTGTGGAACCAATGCTATCAAAGTCATTGGGGGCCATTAAAATACCTAGCAGCAGAAGAGCAGTTAAGTCTGACCATTAGAAATCCTTGTCGTTAGGGTTTGCTACTTGACTATGAAAATTCATTCCAGGCTGCAGCCATTCACAGCATACCAAACTTTAAATTACTTTTAAGATATACAAAACAAGCTTGTTTATATATCCATACATCCACAGTTCACTTTTAGCTCAATATGTTTATGAACTACCAAGTTCTCTGAAAACAGATTGAGAATATATACAGTCAATATATTAATGCCTGTTTTTCTACCTGCTGTAAGTAGGTTTGCTTTATGTATATTTCAGATCTTTAAATCCTATGTTCAGTTGTATCCATGCAACGTTAAAACATTTCCTCTGATCTAATGTAATGGTTTCCATTTTTAATAATTTCATTTTTGTGGTGTATGATGTCCTCATTCATGGCACTGTGTCAGTTTTATTTTTTCCCCTAAAAGTACTTTTCTTGTTTGGGGCATTTTGCCTTCAGTTTGCCACAGTGTGAAATAACGGAATATGCCCCTTTGTATCCCCACGTGCCGTCCCCTGTGTAGCACCGGAGTGACTCCTTGGCAGATGGGGCTTTGTTCGGCTTCAGATACATCTTCTATCTGGGAGCCACGATTCTATTTTGTGAAGAGTATTTTCAAACACAGTATTGTCTAATTTCAGAAACTGGAACCAGGCATAATCAAGGAAAGATTTATAGCTGCAGTGATGTGGAGAGAAAGAATTTCTGTGTTTCAGAGATTTTTTTTTTTTTTTTTTTTTTTCAATGAGATTGGGTTCTCGCCCAAATTGCAAAAATTCTCTGTGCAAGAAAGCTCCGGGCCGGGTGCCTGAGGACCAGGGCCCTTGGCCGTGCTGGGTGGCGGGGGTTGCCAGGTGCCAACAAGCTGCCCTTGCGGCCTTGTGGGGAGCCCTTTAGGGGCTGATACGCTGGGCCAGTGGAGCCCCGTGGTCCCCAGTCGCCCCTCTTGGTGCCAGTGACCACAGGCAGATGGCTGCCTTGCTGCGGCCTCTCCTCAGAAATCCAGGTTTTACCTGCTCTCAGTGCTGTATTTCCAGTACCTTTCCTAATCTCAGTTTCTTATCCCTCTCAGGTTGCAAACCAAGCTGGAATTCAGCACAGTGAGTGGTGGAGATACAAAATAAATGATTCCTTCTTTCCCTTTGAAGTACAGATTAACCAGGACACACTGCAATGGCCATCTGTAGAAACAGGATTTTATCCCTGCTTTTTCTTTGGGAAACTTGCTTAGGCATTTGTGCACAGCCACTGAAATGAATGAGATAACGCAGAGTGTGGGATCAGCCTACTCACCATCTTTCTTAGTACTGAAACTTAAACGTCTTGTTGTCACATTTATAGCTTTCTTGATAATTTGTGAATAATTATTTTAATTGATCACATTTAGGCAAACAGCTGACAACACAATGCCTGTCAACATACAGATAAAAGATGTTGTCGTAAAATGTTACAGGTAGTATCCACATGTAGTATTTTTAGTTTTAGGAGTACTAGATAAAAATTTGCTTGCTATTACTATGCTATCTGCACCACCTTCTGTGCACTACTATACCTCAAAAAGCATAGGTAGTAACCAGTGAAGTGTTTGAAAATGTCCTTTGCGGTCTTGATCCACCAGTGGCATTACATGTACGTTTATTATCAGTCTTCAAGACAGTGCTTGGAATTTCAAAGGGAGTGA
>VZSV01000308.1:228401-238546 GCA_013398735.1 Nothocercus julius
AAAAACAGAAAAACCAGAAAAAATTAGCTTCCAGGAAGTAAATTCTGAGAAATACATTTTTTAATGTCAAACATATCATAAAATAATGTTTACAGGCCAGTTTTATCTCTTGGCAGCCAGCACAACAAACTCCACAGCCATTCAGGTTTAAAATTTAAGCGTATCTGACCAAACAAAAAAAATGACGCAAGTCCAGCAAAGGCAGGATGGATGCCCAGAGAGCCACCCCGTCTCCCCTGGAAAAGCAGCTTCACCCAGTCCCCACTCTGGGGGAGCTGCTCTTTCCTCTTCTGGCCTAACAGTCTCTCCCTGAGCGGGAGACCTTCCAGTCTGCCAGCTGGGATGTGCTTCCCTGGGTTGATTTTTTTGTTGCCTGTGCATACCTGTCCTGCGTGAAGGACAGGTGGCTTTAACGGTTCCACATGTCCTGTTGCAGAAAATTCAAATCCTGCTCTAAACTCAACAAAAAGAACACAGAAAAAACACGGAAGGTTTATCTGGCAGTTGTTTTCCAGCGGAGTTAATTTTACTAGTGCAGAGGTTGAAGGGAAGGATTTTGTTCTCCATGACTGTAACTGGATAGAGGTCATTAGATTCATTACGCAGATGTGCTCCCCCAAATACTTGCAGAGGGTTTGGGGCTTCTCCTTTGTTTCAGTTAGGTTTCAGTTTAAAGCTGATAAAATATGACCAATGTTTTACTTCTGTACACACTTCTGTCTTCTCTTTCCACTCTGATATTATACATTGCTCTTTATAGCAATGGAAGGCTTTTAAATATTTTTAAATTCTTTTTGTCCCCACAGGAAGAAAAAAAAGCCCATGAAGTTGTAATTAAAAACACAGTGGATATATAAAAGTCTCTCTGATTTGCCTGTGTTTTAATCATTCCAGATATCTCAAACATCTTATTTAAGATGAAAAAGTCCTCAAGGAATTTTTATATAAGACAGGGGCAGTAATATTGTAACAGCGGGAGCTGAAGGCCCAGTACATTTTGATAGTACTGTATGCAAGGCAGTTATGTTTTTTTTTTTTTTTTTTTTTTTTTTTTTTTTTTTTTTTTTTTTTTTTTGGTAATTCTACTCTAATTTGTGTAAAAAGAAAGTGCTCCCAGCATGAGGGGAAAAAAGCAACTTTTTCCATTTAAAAAAAAAAAAAAAAGAAAAAAGTCATTTGTTGCAAATTAAACTTTAGAGAATCTCTTTGACTGGCTATAATTTATGCTGCTTTCAGTTGTAATCTCTGGAAGGAATGCAAATTGTGAACCAATTATTCAACAGGCATTTTTATGGCATGTTTATTGCTTCAGCATCACTAATCTTGAAAATTATTTTTAAAATATTTGTCACATGAAGAGCCTGATTTTGCAGGGACTTAAGGGTGCAAATAATCACTCATATGATTATTTCTTGTGTATGAAAATTTCTTTGCTATGACATCAGACATAAAGTCTAACAGAGTGATAGCCTGAGTGGCCAACCAAGTTAATGAAATGGTTATTGGTGAGATCTAGCACAGAAGCCATCGATCCTGAATTCGTAACTGCATCTTCACTGAGTAGTTGCACATCCCTCAGTAGGCTAGGAATCATTTAACCATCTGCTTAAAACCTTCCTTCCTTGATAGAGTCCTGCAGCATGTGCGTAAGCCCCTGCTGAGGAGAGGGGTAGAGGGTCTGTTGTTTTTAGGGCGCTCTGATCTTAGAAGGCTGTCATAGGCAGACAGTGGTGGGAAAAAAAATACTCAAAGACAAATAGTGCAAGAAATGCAGAAGATGATGTTACATCCTCATCTTGCTGTATTGGTCCTGCTTTCCAGACTAGCTGCGTTGTAGATAAACAGCAATATAATTAGATAAGCTACCAAAAGTTAAGAATATTATTTCTCAAGAGGGCTTAGGGATACTAAAATTCAAAAATCCCAAATTAGAGTTGAATCTAGTCACACTCTGCTTAATTTAAACACAAATGAGGAGGCCTCAAGTGTGAGGCCCAGACAGCTTGCTTTATCCCATGTAGTTGTTGCTTGATTAATATTTGATGGGTGCTTGCAGAAAGAGATGCTTTTTTTTAAGGCAATAAAGACTTATTTTGGATAATAGTTTTTTATCTCTTACCAATCAATGGAATATGCTCCAAGTTACTGACTTACTATTGTATCAGTGTCAGTCTTTATCCTACACTTCCAATATCTGCTTTGGCCAGAGCAGAAATCACTGCACGTACCCTGCGACTTGTAATCCACTCTACCCAGTTCCTCATCAATTATTTTTGCTGCAAAATGGAGTTCCACTGATAGGTATTTTATCTTAGTGCTGCATTCGCACTGCCTGCGGACTGTTGCTTTGAAGAGTCTTAAAAGCATTGCTGTTTAGTAGGAGTAGCCAGTGCATCTGCTCTAAAACTTGTTCCAAGTTATTCACATTCTGTATTTTAACAATATAGCTTCATATGTATATAGTAAACACATTTTCTTTACTACCAGTTTTCTTCCACAGCAAACCTTTCCTAAGTGAGACTGTGTTAAAATTGGAAGGAGGTGATTTTTTTAAAAAAAATATGTAGTTATAATGTGAAAGTTTTTTTTTTTTTTTCATTGAGTTACTGTGATGGAATTTCATATAATGACAACGTAAATTTAAATTTCCCTATGAAATCCTTAGTAAGAATTTCCCACTGAGTGCTGATCATGACCCATGCCATCATGTAATAAGCATCATTCCATTTTCACAGGAAAAACTCCCATAAATTATTCAGGTATGTAGTGACTATAATATGTTGAACTATAAATATGCTTAAGCCAGTGTAAAAGTCCACTCAGGATGAAAATAGATTTTCTATGTTTATGATGTTAACTCTATTATAAATGTTTATGAGACATTGCTTAAATCACTACAGTTTTTTCATGAATTCTTTTGGGAGAGTTGACTATTTTTTTCCTTATGTTAAATTATCTGAACCTATTTCTGGTCATGAAAGTATTGGATGATTCTGAAAAGGAAAACACCTTCGCAGGGACTGTGCTGACTCCCATTGTCTCTCCCAGATCTGTGCCAATTTTAGGCCAGATTGCGCTCGACGGTGCCGGGCCTCCTCCATTCAGGTGGATATGGAGAATGGGGCAGGCTCTGGTCCGTTGGGGTTTTGTTTTTTTTCTGTTTCCCAGAGAGTTAGAAAGTCAGGGAACACTACAGGTTCTCCCCTACCACCAGTTTATTGTTCTCAGTTACAGCTATTTTAACATCCTGTTTAATGTAGTATGCAGGCTGGGCAAACAAGCATATTTTGTATTTATATGTTTGTCTCTTTTCTTATTGGAAACTAAGAGATCTGAGATTTGTTTGTTGAAAATCCTCAATCCTTCCAGTTGTGAAAATGTTCTATGCGCTTTTCAAGACTTCGTGCTGCCATCCTGAAACTTCGTGCTGCCATCCTGAACCTGGATTTCTTAAACGTATTTTTTATAAAAAAAAATAAGTTTTCTTAAAAGTAAGTTTTAGACGTGAACAGCAAGTGTGTTCATTTCAACTCATACATTCTTGCAGTTTGTATGTAGCCTGGAAGCTTTTGCATTTGGCTATTAATTATTTTTAAGTAAATAACTCCATGTAGCCTACTCTGCATTCTTCACACAATGCCTGTACTGTAAAATCTATCGGCATGCAAATTATCGTAGTAGTGTACATGCGACAAATCCCACCTTCACAGGTACTTTTGGTAAAAAGAAGCCTGTAGCAGGCATTGTGCCCGGGGAACCCATTAGCACTCCTTCCTTTTCCATGTGCTTGCGTGAGCCTTCTGTATACTAGTGGCTTTCTTCTCTCGACCGTGCATCTCTGCCAGTGCTTCCTGGAGCAAGCTGACTTCATTTAAGGTAGCAGACTTTTTGACGTGTGGCAGTGACATCATGGATTGCAACTGCTCGCAGCTCTGCTAAAGCACAGGCTAAAATAGCAGTATCCTCCTTTCTCATCTTTGTGGCACTGAGAACATTGCAGGGTTGCAAATCTGCCATAGGTCTGTTTGATCCTTGAACTATACGAACCAGAACTGGGATTAGCAAAAAATGGTAGTGTTGTGGGGTTTTTTTGTTTTCTTTTTTAATATCAATAGAAGAATTTAGGCCAGAATAATGTATAATGGAAAAGGGATAAGAACAGAAAGTATAAGAACAAGAACACAGGAACAAAAGAGACTACCCAAGATTTAGAATTCGTCATGTGTCGGTAGGTAAAGGAGAAAAGAAAAAAAAATCTTAGAAATTAATGAAATGTGGTGGTGTTATTGCAAAGGAGAAATCTTTATAGAAAGACCTGGCATGAAATGTGCCAAAAGAATCCACTTGTAGTGTGCTGTAAAACTTTCTACTGGTGTGCAAAGCCCAGAGATAGTATTTTTGTGCCGAACTGCCAGCTATTGTGACTTTGGCTCATTACCTATTTAAAGAGATGTCGGGAAAGCCTGAATGGACACACAACAAACACCAACTTGTAGTGAGCATCAAGTTCACTCCTGGGCAAAGCCATGTTTCTGCTTTATCAAAAGATTTATCTGTGCAACCCTCTCTATACTTTCCAGCTTATCCGCTGGCAGCTGCTGCAGTAACTGTAGCGGAATCAAGTGGAGTATGAAAGTCCCAGGCTTTAGATGGGGGATTTTTTAATGCCACCTTGGGGTGTTATGTTGCTTCCTATGAATCAGTTGAGTTAGTTTCGATGTGTGCTCATTTTGGGGAGGATGGATCCTGAGTATATGTATGTAAGCAAATAATTTTGAGCAGAAAGAGTTGGAAATTTCTCACCATGGAAGAGTTGGACCACGGCAGTGATTATTAGAGACTACAAGCATGTCAGTTCTATGTTAATACACCAACATAATTACTCTGTCCTTTTCCTTTCTTTGAGAGCAACTGGTGGGTGGTAAGTAATCTCTTTTTAAGCTATTTTCTTCTCAATATGTCGGAGGAATTACTTGAAATAATTATGAAAAAGACAGAGAATATAAATGTCAGAATAGATGTAGATGGGAAAATATTACTAGAGAGAAGTTTTGTAATGTGTTGCAAATGTCATTTATGGTTCTGTTTTAATGAATGGGTAATTCGTTGGCTGTATGTAGGCTCAATTCTTAATGGAATCTTAGTGGATTAACTACATGCCTTATTCATATTATCCTGCAGATTTTTTATGCCTTCTTACAATGAATAATCTTTTTGCAGGAAGCCAGTGTGAAAGAGGAGCAGCTTTAATAATGTAGAGAATTTGTGCTTTTGTTCATTGGTAAAAACATATGCAGATTTTATTGAAAAGATCTACACTGGTGATGTTCTGACAATGCTTTGGATGCTAATGCTAATGTCCTGCATTTTCTGCAATTTTTCATGACAACTGGCAGAATACATATTTGTCCCTTCATTTCCTTGATCTTATCCCTTTACCTCTTGGCATTCCTACAGAGGTTTCACCTATATAGGCTCTTTTGTTGGAAGTCTTCTCATAGCTGTGCCTGCCCGAGGCATCTCCTGGCATCTGTGTCGAGTGCTCCGTTCTTTCTTAATATGGTAGGTGAAGTCAAGAACCTCCATGCTCAGTTCTCTACATTTCTTAGTATTGTATCCAGAAGAGATACTTTTTTTTATTGCTTGCATATGCTCTTTGACAAACTTCTGTTTACTCATGATGACCAAACCTTTTATACCTGATTCATATACCTGATAACTACAGGGCTGCACTGACAAAGGACATTCCCAGGCTTGCAAACTCAGGTTGGCAGAGTTTGAGTTTGGAGGATACTGCCAGTTTATCTGCAACTGTATTGCACATATAGTTGTCCATTTTGAGAGTGAACACATCAGGAGGTGAGTGGTGTTATGAAAACCCAAAAACTCTTGCGTTAAAAATATTCTACTGTAAATATTTATAACTCCCCCTAGATTTTTATGTTGAGTTCAAAGTCTTTGCATTTTGAATCCTGTAAACCCCTAAAAATCTCAAATGCAGATGTCTATTATTGAATCTCCCTACACATGCACAGAGAGAATCCTGTTCAACTCTCCTTATATGTAAGGATGATCCTGAAGGAAATTATTCCTTTCTGTAAAAGCTTTAGATATGTAACCTATGCTTTTTTGTTGCTCAGTGTGCCTCACTTCTTTACTGTACATACACAATTTACACATAGATTGTTATATATTTTCCAACCCTTTTTCTCTAGCAGAAAGGCTGTAAAGCAACCTCAAAGATTTCTAAAACCTATTCTGCACTTAGCTCTACTGTTTGTCTTAAAGCTATAATTACTGAAGCAATTCTCTTCTCATTACCTGCATGTGAACTTCTGCATTAGGTTACAGCTTACAACAAAACCTGCTCTGAGTTGCTATGCTTCCTGCCTGTGCTGCATGCACTTTTGTGTGTTGATAGGGCAGAATGCTAAAATTCTGAAAACGTAAGTAAGAGGACCTTATGATCATGTTGTTCTGAATAAAGACAGATCTGTCTTTTCTTTGAACCAGTAATTAACCTACTTTCTGAAACTGTCTTGGCAGATCAGAATTAAAAGATAGATGATAAAATATATACCCCAATTTTACTCATTAGATGATAACTTTTTCCTGTCTCAATTTCAGTTAGGATGAAAGAGAATGAGGATCAATGTTATATCGGCTGTGTTAATACGAATAAAAGTATATCAGTTAGTTTTATAAACCATTTCAACACCTCTTTTAATTTTCTAATTCAGGACCAGAAGATGCTATATGCTGTTATGTATCTTTTGGTAGCATTATGTGTTTAGAAAAAGCAAGGCTTTTGCTAAAGCATTTTGGATTTATAACTTGTTTTCATTTTGTTTTACTTTGTGTCTACTAAAATAATATTTGCAGCAAAATTTGGTTTCTCAGCTGAACCATTATGTTCAGCTGTAATTAGAATAAAGTGTCGGCATGAATTACTGTACGTTGGTTTTAGGGATCTGTTTGGAGACAGCCATTTCTTACCAAAGCAGAGAGACAGCAATTATCTGTCTAACTTTGTACATTTGCAGGAGACACTTAGTGTAAAATTAATTAAGTCATTAGAAAGCTATTATCTTGCCTCAAAGGAACTGATTTTTAAAGTAAGCATGTTTCCTATACAATATGTCATCTTTGCTTTCAAGCCAAGTTGTGGTTCATTCTTAAGATTTTACTCTTGCTTTTCTTCCTTTTTCAAAACAGAGCAGTGTGTAACAGGTTTTAAGTAATCCTCAGTGTTGCGGAAAGTCCTAAAACCAGCAAAAGTATTTTGCTAATTATTTATTGTGTTGTTGAATAACACTAATGGGGTAGCATCCAACAACTTATATTCTGGACATTAGAATTTAATAAGTTCTTCAGTGTTTAGGCCAATTTAATTCATGTTATATGTGAGTGAGTTTCGTCTTCTCAATTCCGACCATCTCAGCAATAGTTAGTTCTTGCAGTCTCTTTAGCTTTGAGTACTTCCTGGGAATTGTTAGAGAGGCCGGATTATCCTCCAGAGGAGGGACCGGTTGGCCAGTCCAAAAGATTGAGACTTCCCAAGCTGCCTTAGCAATTTGGACTCCTTGGTTTCATCTGCTTTGATAAGAACAAACGCTCTCAGATGAGGACATGGTGTTAAAGCCTGGACTAGCGATCTGAGATAAGTGTGAGAGTGAATAGTGAATGCTCGGTTTAATTCATACACAAACAGCTGTGCTTCCTTTTTTTTTTTTTTTTTTTTTTTTTTTTTTTTTTTTTTTTTTTTTTTTTTTTTTTTTTTTCTTTCTCTCTTCTGTAATTGTAAAGAGCAGCTGTTCTTTTTTGTTCTGTAGCTATCTTTGAACTCCGCTTACTCCTCCCATCCTCAAATTATGAACTGCCTTTTAAAAATTCATGGTTAATCCAATCTGGAATATTTTTAAAGCTCCTGCTGACTTCTAATGATGTAGCAGAAGTGACTTTTTTCTGTTGGATAAACTTTGTGACGGAGGCACTTCACAGTTATGTCATCTCTGCAAGGACCGTTTCTGAGTCTGTTGTGCTTTCAGGACAAGAAGGTGCTGGATTTACTGCCCCTGGGCAGTTGATTCTCCCCTGCCTCCTGCAGTAGGGTCACTCCTTCGCTGATCGTGCGCAGGGAGAGCAGGGAGCCGCGGTTCCCATCTTGGCTCCCTGTGTTTGTGGCACTTCACAAACCACGCTGGTCTCCCACTCTAGAGATTTTAACATAAGCGTTCAAGGAAAAGAGAGCAGAATGGAAGATGTACTTTCCCCCGTCTTGCCAGTGTTTTTGTGCCATACAAAAAGGGCCCCAAAGTTTCCAAAAAACAAATGGCACCTACGCAGTAGACAATCTGCTTTGCAGAGAAAATAATTAACTTTGAGAAAACAGTAACCAAAGCATCTGAAATTCTATTTCTCTGAGCAATTCTGTCAAATCACTCCTACATCCTACCATGGTGGTTTCTTCACTGTGTGTTTCGGTCTCCATGTTTCCGAAACAGAATGTCTATAATGACTGTCTGTAATGACCAAGCCTTCCTACAGGCATGTGTGATGCGTTTCTCTCTCCTCCAGCAAAAAAAAAAAAAAAAAAGGAAATCTGTGTAAACCTTTGTCCTGCACAGACCTGCTTTAGGCTATTTAACCAATTCCACTCTCAACCTGAATTTTTTATTTACTAAATTTCTCTGTGCTTTCTTTAAAGCCACCTGCCTACTTTTCCTTCTCTTTTGGAAACTTCCCTGCTGGGAGTCTGAATGCTGCTGATCATACAGGCAGGATTGAACTCAGAAAAACACAGCAAGCACAATTTACCTTTCAGCTTCCAGAACCTGTGTTGTGTCGGGGGGTTTTGTTTTTGCTTTCAGTGAATGCACTTGAATGTACTTGCCACAAAGGGAATTGTTTTGGCTGTCTCTAAAACATGGGAAATTTTCTTTTCAGCTTTTCCATCCAAAAACTTCTAGCACAAAACCTGACTAATCCAGTAGTCAGTCTCTGTGTGACAAAGAATTATTTTACAGTTACAGTCTCTTGACAATATCATTCTATCAGTTAAGTGAGGAATAGAGCCACACCTTACCATTTGGCTCTCTTCTGAGTCAACAAACTATAATAAGGACCCCAAAATATAGGGTGAGAACTATTCTGAAGGCACCTCTTCAAGCACTGTTCCAGTGAATGCTGCTCGTAGCTTTTAAATTAAATAGAGCTGTAAGCACAAGGCTTCTTCTGAGTAAATAGATATTTTTTTTAGACAAACTTGCAGAAAGTTGGATAGGTCATGTTTTCATGTTTCCATCCTTAGATATTCATTAAAGGTGTTTTCATTACTAGGCACCTGTATCTTAATACTCTTGATATGAGACAACACCAGGCATTTAAATACATGCAAACTCTATACATATGCAATATGCTTCATATTGAGAATGTATATAATTTTGATATAATCAACATTTTTTTGCCTTTTTGAGCATTTTAAGGGTAAGATGCTGGTAAGACTGACAGTGACTTTACAATTTTTGCAGTGTAAGTTCATTTGCCTATAATATTCATCTGATACTTTACAAACTAAAATATCATTTTTGCAGAATAGTCAGAATACAGTTAATTAGCAAAGTGCTGACCAGGCACAAACCCAGATTTCTCTGAAATGTTAAGATGACAGTAAGCTGATCCTGCAGGTTTGCTGTCTTTTTAATTGTCTGCTTGTGGTAAGCTTGCCCAATATTGGTGCATACACATGGTGCTGGCCATCAGTAAGAATGCTAAATAACTCTGCACAAAAGCCTGGTGTAGACTCAGCTATGGTGTTGCAGTCAAACTGCTATAAATCCAGTAGGAGATGGTGTTTTTAATATATATATATATATATATATATACACACACACACCTATAAAATATGTATATATATACATATAGAAATCTTATGAAGTTCAACAAAGACAAGTGCAAGGTCCTGCACTTGGGGAAAAATAACCCCGGTCACCAGTACAGACTGGGGACTGACCTTCTGGAGAGCAGCTCTGCAGAGAGGGACCTGGGTGTCATGGTGGATGACAAGCTGACCATGAGGCAGCAGTGCCCTCGTGGCCAAGGCCAATGGGATCCTGGGGTGTATTAGGAGGAGCGTCTGCAGCAGG
>VZSV01000308.1:246150-350839 GCA_013398735.1 Nothocercus julius
ATATTTTGGAATCGTATACTTTTCCTTCTATATTCTTCTAGACTTAGATGTATGCTGCTGAAAGAGGATTCTTTGGCAAGTAGAAGGGAAAACAAAACAAAACAAAACAAAAAAAAACCAAAAAACCCCCCTGAATTTACAGTAGTCTTTGTGTTCCTTAGTTCTGGAGGTGTGCATCTGCTGAGGAGCAAGCTCTTGTCCTTGTGGGGGGAATTGCAGGCACACGGCATCTCCCGCAGAGTCGAACTGGGTGCGTTTACCAGAGCACCCTCTTGCACTCAGGAAGGGGGGGCACTGCTGCTGTAAAACCGCAGTATACAGAGCAGCTGGGGAGAGCAGTCTTGCGTTCAGTGCTTTGTGTCACGCACAAGTGAGTTGAAGATGCAAGTGCTTGAAGGAAAGCTATCTGGTGAATGCACTCTTACTCAGATTTTTTTTCAAAGCTTTTGTACCTACATAGACTTAAATTAGGGTTGATGGAGAATTTAATGTTAAGAATTAGTGTCGAAGAAATATTAAAATGCATAGTGGAGGAAGTCATTGAGGACATCACTGAAGGGCAGAGGGGTCAAATGGAGGAAAAAAAAAGTGTTGTATCAAATATAATGAAAGGCCATTTTGTGAGTTTCCCTCCTACTCATTTTTAAGTGAAAAGCAATGTGTAATATTTGCATTTGTCAAGTACATATGTCTGTGGTCACTTGTGACTTGAAAATACTGGCAAATACATCTGTGTAGCATGATATGATACTATACACTTAATCATAATAGCTGAATAAGAGAAAGAGAGATTATTTTGCTAATAAGTGGAAATTTGTTCTCTAAAAGGGAATGATAAGGCTTTAGAAATTTTACTTGACTGAGAATAACAGCTAGTAATTTATCATGCTATTAATTAATACCCTAATATCTGGAAATACAGTGGAGTATTAGCACCACTGAGACCAATGGTAAAAATTCTTTTCCTGTATTGGGAGAAGAATTTTTTTTTCTCTTTTAATCTATTTTTGACAGAAACATGATGCATTTTGACATGTTTTTTCTTCCTTTTTTTTTTCTTTTTCTTGATTTAGTATTTCACACTAGAACATGCTGACAGTGTCAGAGGATACTGTATATCAGTATACATGGTGATACAAAAAAATTAGCATATTCTCATCAAAAATAATGTACTTGTTAGGGTATCAGAAGTGTCAGTGATGAGTGACAGGAGGAGCTAGCATTGCACTAGATAGACAGATGTTATGCATAATATTTGCTAAGTGAAAGTAGGCATTTCTGCATCTCAGCTGGATCTGTTGTGTGTTGTTTTTTTTTTTCTTTTAATTTATCTTGATTAGTCTGAAATAATGATATTAATGTCAATAATGGTCTTTCAGCAAATCTTCCCTCAAGTTGTACTTTAGGTTATGAAACCAGTAGAGCTACATCTAGTTTTGTGAGATGGGATAAAATACATCGGTACTCACATTTGAAACCAAGTTGCATTTTCTTCTTCAGGCTTGTGTAGGTGGGTAATAAAACATTGATTTGTGTGGTGGTAGGTGACTCAAAAAATATTTGCCTCTACTTCTTGATGTTGCTTCCTGAGAGAAAACATTTTCAAAAAGTGATGTCCAGGTTGACTAGTTATTTCCCGTGAAACCCTGTTGCTGTTAGAACACAGGAGAACGGATTCGGCATAGAACAAAAGCTTTAAGCCTCAGATTTCAATACCTTGACATTTTTAAGAGTCAGTGTTACAAAGCTAGAAGGCACAATAATCAAGAACTCTCTATGTTCCACGTATTCTCTCTCTTGTATTTAGGTTTATCCAAGTGTAACTTTTTTCTTCTCTTGACTCCTTAGTCAAGTAATACATGGATGTTAAGAAATAATGTCTGAGGATACCATCACATATCCAATGATTTGATAGTGTCTGTTAAATTCTTGTAAGTCATCAACTCAGATCCCAGAAACTACTGTGCAGCCTCAGTTTAAATAATTTACTTTCATCTGACATGATAGAAAAAGATTATTCATGGATTCTTACTAAAGAATAAGTAATGATGAAGAAATTGGATTTTCCAGGGAAAGTTAAAATTCTGTGGATAAGCAGAGAGTACATCTTAGCTCTGAGTGTTCATCTGGATGAATTATTAGTGACTGTCTTTTATTAGCTGTGGTGGCAGAACTGGGTATATGGTATTTTCTGAAGGCCTTGTGAGCTCATGTTCTGTTGTGTTTCTTTGGCAACAGTTAAGCTTGTTACTCTAAACATTAAGTAAAAAAATAGTCTGAATGTAGTTTTTGGATAAAAAAGAAATCGCAGCATGTGCCTTCATAAGGTTTTTGAATGAATATGAATAAAGTGTATGCATCTGAATGTTACAAAAATGTTTTCCTTTTGTAATCTCAGTAATATTTCTAAAACAAATACGTGAAAAATATCGAACTCTTTATTTTAGAGCTCATTCTGTGGAATTTGTGTGACCTGTAGATCTTTGGTAACCTTAGTAAGTAGTTACGCTTACTTAATAAGGAAATTATCAAATCATAAAAAAAGCTCTCTCATGCATACCTACAAGTCAAAATAAATCTTTAATTAGGTGAATTCTGATTTAGGGCTATCTACAAGTTTTCTTCTGAAATGAAAAGCTTTAGTTCATTTGACAGAAACCTTCAGTTCTTTGGCTCTTTAGGTGTGACCAGATGGCAAAGACTGGACTGCTGTGCCCTTCAGGTTTTCCTGCAGCTACGAAAAGCATCATAGTATTTCCTTGATTATGTTTGCCTTCAGTTACAGCAGAAAAATCTTGTTAAAATATGCTATTTATCTCTGCTTTCTATTTCCAGAAGATCAGTAGATAAAACTCAGTAAGATTAGAATAAAAAATATTGCTCATGTATGGTAGAGGATGAAACAACTAACAGCGGGTGACTTTAGAAATCTGACATGAACTTTACTTCATGAATTACATTATCATAAAATCAAAGGTGAAAGAGAAGAGAAAAAAAAAAAAAAAAAAAAAAAAAAAAAAAAGCCAGGCTTTGGAGGTATGATTACTTAAACATTTTGCCAGAAGAAATAGAGAAATATCATAAAACTGAAAATGCAAATTTTGTAGAAATAGAACATCTGGTGCAAATTGCCTATAATTATTTTGCAAATCATATTTTTCCCACTGGCATTTTTTTTTATTGATTTCCCAATATTTGACAAAAATAACACACAGTGCTTGCAAAATAATTAAAGTAATTCTAATAATAATAATAATAATAATAGACACAGTTCAGCATTCACATTGTTAAGTGTTGATATTTATTTGGAGGTTAGTCATTAAATGTTTTGCTGAATCTGACGTCGATTGTGAGGGTCCTGGTGCCTGGACAGACACGCAAAGGGGAGCAGCTCCTGTTTCTATGTGTTCTGCCAGTGACACAGCTGAAGTACAAGAGATGCTGGAGTTAGTGTTAAACCTCAGTCAGGACATGAGGGGTCAGGGCCCATTTTACTGTTTTCTGAAACGTGCTTAAGGCCCTACAGACAAGTGGAAGTCTGATGCTTGAAGCTGTAGATGAAGAAATTAGTACGTTCTGTGAAAAACGGGCCAGCCTCATTAGAAAATGGAGAACCTTTTGGAATTGAGAAGTAGTTATAGGAGGCATAAAGTTAATCTGAATGAAAATGAAATTGAATTATTGAATTAATAAAGACAAAAGAGTGAAGAGACATATATAAGGACATATTGAATGAAGTAAGAGGAATATAAATGTCAAATATATATGTTTAAGCAAATAAATCTAAAAAAATGCTGTTTGGATATCTGACTTTAAATGAGCATACAATATACAGAAGAGAACTTGATAGAAGGAAGATAATAATAGTGCATTGTAGTATTAAGACAGAAAGTGTGTGGGGAAAAAATGTGTAGACTGATGAAAAACTGATGTTGAATATAAGTAGAAGGTAAGGGAAAAATCAGATATAAGTGTGTTAACAAGAAATGTACTATCCTTGACATTTCAAGAAAACAACAGTGTTTGCAATAGCAGCTGCTAAACAGAGCAGCAGTAGTTGAGTGCAATGTGCTAAGAGAATTCAGAGAGCTCGTGAGAGAGGAAATCTCAATAATAGGAAGGTTCAATTAGGTAAAACAGGAAATGTCATGGGAGATGAGGTGCACAAATTAAATTTTTAGATTTCATAAATGAGTGCTTCGTAGAGCATGCGGTGGTAACCCATAGGAGATACAAATCTTGGCCTTTGAGAGCACAAGAAATATTGCAAGTGAGTTGCTCTGTACAGCGACTGTAGCATATTCAGATTTGATAATCCTTACAGAAGCAGTTAAAAAAAATGAATAGTTTTGTATAGTTTTGGAAAATGAACAATGTTTTAACCTAGCTTAAAAAAAAAAAAAGTTTAAAGAGGCAAAACATTTACAAGTAGTTTAAAATACTGTATTGATAAGTTTAAGGTAGATGCATTATAATTTACCAGGAAGGACGTCAGTCTGATATGAGCGTATATTCACAAATCCCCTTGCTGATTAAAGGTCATATGGCCTGCATGGAGTACAATCTTCTACTTCACAAGCTTATTTACCCTTGCAGTGTTGTTCAGCTTCTCTTTCCTGCTGTCATTACAGTGTTGACAGGAGCAGTCCTGATATTTTTGCAGGACTTAATACCGCAGTGAAAAGAACAGTGTTTTTGCAAGGCACGTGAGTCTGTCCTCAAGCCATTATTGCTCTCTCTACCGGACAGCACCAACAAAAACAGATTCTGTGAGAACTCAGACAGCCTCGTTCATCTCTGCTAAGGCTGACGGTAGTCCCTGAAACTTACTGTATTGAGGGGGAAAAAAAAATTGAATGTAAATGAGATATCTGAGAAGATCTTTGCAAATGAGAATATCTGAGTAAATGTCAGATTTGCAGAAAGAACGTTTTATGTTTCTTGAAATGGCTAGGGCTGCTTTTTGTGCAGAAAAGATTTTCCTTTTTAATGCCCACTCTGTCACAAGAAAACGCCTATACAAGAGGAAACCTTGTAGGCCAGGGGCATGGGCACTATGAGAAAAGCTTAGAGGGTCTTACCTGCATTCAGGGACTATTTCTGTTCTGTGTTTGTACAATGCCTTTTACAGTGGGGATATATACCTCGTACAGTACCTAACGGTGATGAAAATGAAGTTTATTCAAGTTTTACTGTAAACTGCTGAAAATAATATGTCCCTCCTGACCCAAACATCTTCAAGAATGTTCTCTCTCTGTTTTTCTCTATTTTTCTCTTGGAAGTAGAAGCAACTGTTCTTTGGAATGGCTCAGACTTTTTTTCCTTCCATTTTTCAGAATTTCATCATCACAAAATGCTCAACAAATTCAACATTAATAGAAGCAAAAATCAGTGAAATCCTTTAGATTGCAAATTTTTCTTTACAGTGATATGCAAAAATCAGTGTTTGCCACTAACAAAAAGTGGAGTGAGAGAAAAGCGCTCAGTCGCAATAGTGATCTTTTTACAATATTTTGGTGAGTTTCCTTGCTAATGTTTTGCTGAGTCTTAAATTCCCCTCTTTTAAGTACCTCAGTAAAAAGAGGAACATTCATATTATACATAAAATGTCATGAACTTACAGGTTGTGTTCTGTGTGTTCCTGTTGCGTGAGAAATTCCATAACTTAATCATCTCGGTGACAGTTTTTACAGAGACCAGAACCTTACAGTGCTGCTAGCCCCTGTTTTAGAAAGTTTTAAATGCTGGTCTTCATAGGATTCTCACTAGTGTTGTATCTTTAAACTCTGTGCTTTATCTTAATGGGAAACATTGGCTTGGAAAAGGAAAAAAAATTGTTGATGAAGAATCAAGACTGTTCAAAGAATGGATCTGAAAAGCCATCTGTTGCCCGGAAATTTAATTCATTATATTCAGTGTGTCATTATTTTTTTTTTTTTTTTTTTTTTTTTTTTTATTCTGTGTTTTTTAGCACTGGAATAATTTAATAAAGGCTTAAAACTACTAACTTAATATCTCCTGTATCTGATTCCAAAGGCCAGCAAAGGCTGTCCGACAGGTGCAGAATGTACCTCAGCTTTGAAGTCTGGGGCCTAACGAGGAAAAATCCTGTTGTCCTCGCTCTGTGTCCTGCTTCTTACTGTATGGGTAACTTTGGCATATTTGTTTCTGTATTGTAATATAATTCCACCTGGATTCTGTTTGCTCTTGTTTGGGGACTGTAATTCTGTGGAGTTTGGTACAAATCAAACATTTTATGGGGGTAGTCTGAGCTACAAGAACTTAAGCGCTTAGACAGGGACCAGCAGCCAGCTTTGTAGATATTAAAAACTGAAATTACTGCAGATAACGAGGGAAAGATTTTAGCTGTAGGACTAAAATCTCAAGGCTCTGCCTGGTTCTGTACATAACCCCGATACAACAAAATTCGGAGGGAGTATTTCTGTTTCCTTGAAACCTTCACTGATTCCCTTGATGTCAATACATTTTAATGCATTGTAAATCAGCACCAAATTTAGCTCTACCTGAAGCACTAAACCAACAAAAGCAACATGATACTGAATTCACTGAATCTTAATGTTGTTTTAAAATAGTTTTTAATGGGGTTAATTTCTTTAGGTTTTTCTTTCTCTCAGGGTAGTGTAACTTGATTGATATAGTTTCCTTTCATTTTGACATTGTAACAGGGTCTCATTAGGCCTGCAATGAAATTGAATTGCCGTCATAATACCACATCATAAAGGCATATTAATGAGTTCTCTATAGACTTCTTTGGAATCATTTTTCCATCATAACTGTAATGTCATTGAAAGAGATTCTTACCAAGTTTAGGAAGAAAGCATAGGAGGAATCAAAATGGCTCTGGGTCCATCATTTTTAAGGCCTGATCTGTCTCCCGTTTCTAGCAGCTATAGCAAGTGTAACTGGTTTAAATTTCACAGGTAAATACTCTTTGTGTCTCAGTTATGGCTGCAGTCAATTCTACTGCTTACTGCTTTCATGATTTATGCATTTGTTCCACAAACATCTTATTAGCTACTTATACTACCCTGCTTTGTACTGTATGTTTCATAACACCTACTTTTCTTTCCTCCTCTTGCAAACAAGAAGGTTGATTTTGCCGATTTATAAAGTGGCAAGATATTGCTGACACCTCTTGGTGACATTCAAGAGTTGTCAGACATCCAGATATCTTTTGATCCTTCCTTGACTGTGAGAGTTCCTGGTAGAGTTGATAATTAGATTAGTTTATATCCATAAGACATATTCCATAAAGTGCATGCAGTGAAACTGCAGTCCTGTGCGTTTGCAGTGGAGGTGCTGATTTGGCCTCGTAGCTCTTGTATGTTCCTTCCTAATGTTCCCTTCTAATTGGAGACAATAGACTCTTAAATCCTAAACTGGTATGAAGTTTCTAGTAAATTTTATATTCTTCTGATTGAAACTCTGTATTTCTTGATTTGGCTTTGGATTGTTCTAGTCAATAGGTTTTTCTAATGCCCGGGCACTGAACAGTTGCAGTTTGCCCCTCAGCTAGAATACAGATGCTTTGGAAGACTGCATGCTACAAAGCACAGCTTTGCCAATTGAAATATCTGAAGACATTTGCATGATTAACTCCCCGACTATCCTGGGATGATTAGATCTGCCAAAGTCACATGTTTAAAGCATTCAGCCAATTTAATCAGCCTGAAAAGGCTTCATTTATTTCCAAGTGTTTAGTGTGATTATTGGTTTAAATCATAAACAAAAGTTAACCAAAAAAAAAAAAAAAGAAAGTGGGTGGTGTACCGGTTATTACTTTATGTAACGAGGCATACACTGATATCCTCATGGCATATGAGAAATATGCACAGAATTTCTTCATTTGGCAACTGGGTGTTATGTTCAAGTAAAATATGTAACAAAAACAACACCTCCATCCCTCTTTGAGAGCCCCCCCGCTCCTGCGTGATCATAGCTGCAATTTTCACAGCTCCTGAATCACGGAGGTACATATTCAGCAGAGATGCACAGTACTGAGAAATGATGTGACAAGCAATTCTCTTTCTCTGTCACTTTCTTTTTCTCTTGGGTATCCTTTCTAATTCTTTTAAATGAGAAAGGAAATTAATTTAGGTGATACTAAAAACTGTTTATAAGGAACATTCAAAACCAGGAATATGCCTAATTATAACGTTTTTGTTGCCACTTGAAGCACAGCACAAATGGTTTCTGTGTGCTTTTTCAGAGACCGTCCTTTACAAAGATGTTATTAATCTAAGAAACAATAAAATCATTTATTAACTTTGGCTGTGTCATTACAGTAGGCTTTTATGTTTTCACAGTATCACTAAAGCATTAACTGACTGATATATGCAGCACCCCTATGAGATAGGTAAATATTATTAAAACCGCTTAAATGCGCATCCATAAATAATCATTTGATGAAAAATTGCCTGGTATTATTCAGAATATTTGCTCAGTTGACTGTGGGGATGTTTTTCACAGGAGTGGTTAGGAAGCAGGAGTGCTGAGGATGAGGCCTGCTCTGCCCAGCAAAGGCTTCCAGGCCTGGTCCCTGTTGTCGCGCTGGCGCAGTTGCCCCGGGCCTTTCATACTGCCCACTTTTTTTTCCTTATTTTCCTATTCCTATTTCCTTATTTTCCTCTTTCCTATTCCATGTTTCCTTNGAGAGTGATTAGCGTACCAAGAAGAAATCCTTCCCTGGACCTCGGTTTGGGAGCAGCTTTAGGTTTCTTTGCACACCAGGTGTCGCTCCAGTTTTGCGCGGTGCAGAGCTCACCTGAGCAGCCGCGGCGGTGGAGGTGCTGCCCTGGGTGCAGCCCAGGGCCACCCTGCACCCAAACAGCTCCTGCAGGGTTTAGGGCGCGCAGTTTGGGTGCTCTTGGTGGTATTCACGAAGACACCTTTACTTCCTGCTGGCTGTGCACTTCCTTCATGTCTGTGCACACACCTTCACAGGCGTGCCGGGTAAGTTGGCTTTCCTTAAGAGAGCCCATTTCCTCCCCTTAGGCAGTCCAGGCCGAGTCTGGTGTTGGGGCTGTGTGGGGCTGCGGAAGGTCGGAGGCAGCTCTGGCCATGATGCTCTCACTGCCACCTGGGGCAACATCTACACTCTGATCAAGTACAGTATCTTTAGTGTTATACTGTGCTAGTTACATTGTGTATAGGCTTATCTGTGTAATGAATGCACAAAACAGTTCCGTTTTGACCTTTGTGCCCTTTAGTGCCAAATTCCATTTGTACTGCTTAACTGCAATCTAATTTGATAGTGGTTACTGGACCAGGAAATTTCTTTTTTGGTTAAATTTTAACAGTCGAATCACATTATATGACAATTGTATTATGGCATGTACTGTTCTTTCAGTTTCTAGACTAGTTTGATATGATGTAACAGGATCCGAGCTACAGTCTTTGGAGGTGATGTAGAATAATGTCATGCAGTGTGTCAGAAACATGTGTATAACACTCCTGAGAGCTCTTTAGCATTAGGTGTGTCTTACTGATCTGGTGTGTTAAGTAATCTGTGAGTAAAAATGTACGTATGGTAAATGTAGCAAAAATATAACGTGAAAGTGCAGTGCAGTATCACTGTAACAAGTGGCGAGGCTGATGCTGTGCTGTCCTCATCCTGGATCTAAAAAGTAGTCAGGCGCCAAGACGAAGATCTGAGCTGGTTTTGTTCCAGACACTACTTGAAATGGTGTATGGAATCGAAGTGTTTCACCAATAACATCTTTCCCGAATTGCCTCTGTCAACCATGTACGATCACAGGTTCTTAGCTTCTTTTCCAGAGGCTGTTAATTCTTACAGGCTGCTTATTTACTGGCAGCTGTCTTTTCCTTACCATTTTTTTTTTTTTCAAAGGAGAAATCAAAATTATAAAGAATATCTATAAAGAAAATCTTTCTGTAAAAGGTGATAACAACGGGGAAGTTGTCATTCATTCTCATTACATCTGGAATGTAAATCCAGTGAGGGTAACCACAGAGACGAGGAATTTTCTGTACTAGTAGGCTACCCAAGTGCATGATGGAGGCACTACAGGCTCTCTGTTGTCTGGATATCACTGGAGCTCTGTGTGGACAGAACATAAGAGTAATGTAATGCATGTGAAAAGGAAGGAGGAATATATTTTATGTAAATTTCCTAAAAAGTCTTCAGAATGATTTGCATGAACTAATTTGGAAACTGTCAGAGGAGACTAGGCACGGAGACCTTTCTTCTGCTCTTTGATGATCACCTGAGCTTAGTATACTACTGTACATATCAAGTAAATGCAAAACTGTTTTTGATGGTCAGAAGTTGCCTGCTGTGTACAGAGATTGAGCCCACGGTGAGGCGTATGGAGTAGACACCAAGTTGGCATTGAAGGCTGAAGGGAAAGTTGTGATCTATACAGCATGCCTTGTAAACGTAGGTAAAATGGTGCTAGACAGTGCTGACTGACTGAATAATTTCTCATGAATCAAAAGTCAGTGAAATCATGATTGTGTCATGTGGTTCTCATTTGTCAAACTGTTGCTGGTCAATGAAGAAACCAAGTCCTTACATTTCTGATGATTCTGATGATTATCTATCAATATGGCACAGTATGTAATATGGCACGTTTTATGTTGTGTATTTCTGTACCTTTTCTGAGGGTGCAACTCATCACTACTCACATCAGGCAAGTTGTAAATTTAGCTCATGTTTTGATAGCCTGTGTGCAATCAGACTAACATGCAATGAACTGAGATTTATAGTGGAATCCTGAGAAGCTCAAGGTGAAAAGTGATGAACCGAACATTCTTGTTGTTGCAAAAGCTGGCTCTCCTGCTTGGTGTACTGAAGTTTTGGTGCTAGTTGCCAAAATGATAAATCATGTTATACCTTGCTGCCTTTTTTTTTTTTTTTTTTTCTCTCCCGTAGGAACATCACCTATGCATATGGAATTGGAAAAATAGCGTTTTTCCAAAACTAAGGTAGTTGTATGTTGTGTGTTTGATTAGTTAGGGAAAAGAAAAGGTCAAGTTGTGTTTTATCATTTTTGTGTGATCGAGTAATATTCCTTCTTTCCTTTTAAATATTTTAACCTTGAACTGAATCTAGAACATTTATATTGTATTTTGGGGGACTCTGACAAGATGAATATGAGTATGAATGAGAAGCACCAAGTGGAACAACGTACAGCTGGGTCCAGACAATTTGGCTAAGAGTTGGTACTCTGTAAGCCCGCTCAGTTCCTAAAGAACAATCTGACAAAGTCTTTTCTGCCAAAGTTTCCTGCATACAGATGATGAATAAGGGAATGATACCATTTATCTGAAGTAAAAGGGGTAAAAATGGGAGTTCAGTACTTTTCTAAGGATAATATTAAAATGTCCTGTTTGCTTGCTGAAAACTGTCCTAACTCTTGTGCTACCTTAAAATCGATCTGTATTGCTTTATGTTAAGACTCTCAGATGCTTTGATTTTAAAGTGTCGCAGGAACAGAAATCAGTGTTTTGGTAAGTATGAGCCAACCAACCTAAATTCATTAGGGGTTGATTTTCCCCCCTTCCCTTGGATTATATAACAAAAGTAGCAGGAAAGAGAGTGAAAAGAAAAATTAACTGAGGAAACAGGTTTTGTTTTATTTTGATAGGCCTTGTGCTGTTGTATTTAAATGCCTTGAGGGAAGCCCTCATCAAGAACAAATCCAGAGGGAATGCTTTTGTGAGACCTCAGTAAAAATAGTTTTTTACATTCATACATTTTCAACTGGGTAATAGGAGATAGGTGCAGAGGTATCTTGAGGGCTTTTATGATAGACGGGCTCCTGTAGGAGTCACTTACAGTGTCCTTGGCTGTGTTTAAGAAGTTCGCCACATAGATGAAATGGACTTGAAGCAGTTTTTGCTTTGAAAATTTTGGCCAAATGTGGCCCATGTGCTCAATTTCCTAGAATAAATGCCAGCTACTTGCAGTGCTGCATTATGTTGCCTTGTATGTTCCCACTTGCTGGGAAGGTGAAAAGATTTTGAAGCCAGTCTTTTTTTTTTTTTTTGACGTTGGCTGGATGCTGAATGTTCATATGTCATTGACTGTCTCTGTAACATTTTGTACCACTAGCTTGAACCCCAGGCCATTTTTGCTGGATCAAAGGGCAGCCTAGGATGTCAGCTGTTATATTCATTGCAGCTGTTCTTGAAATAGCACTTTAGACTTCCCTTCCTTCCAGTCATATCCTGTATTTCCATATAAAGGAACATGCAGTAGCAGTCTCTTTTAGTTCTTCCAGTAGTAGGTTATTTCTTCTTCCAAAATGATTTCCATATGAATCAATGGAGTGGAATGATTTTCCTATTGTATTAAACTTACTAGACAAGTAGACAGTGATTAGTCTTTAGGGAGCTTTCTGTATTTATCTATTTAAACGCCATAGCACACTGAAGAACAGATGAAAGTATTGAGAAGGATTAAGTATTTTTATATGGTGTTTGAATACCTTTTCTGCTAATTATTTTCCCTTAAAATAAACTTGTGTCAAATTATTTCTTGGAATTTGGTGAAGTGATGATGGCTATTCTCCGCTTGAAGTCAGCTAGCATTCGACTGAACTCTTCATGACAGTTCACCAGATCTCGCTGGATTTACTAAAATCAACATGACTCTCAGTCACTTGACAGCAATTGGTCTAATTTTCAAGTGTGGGCAAATATAACTATAAAATATGTCAAAGAGCACAGGTTTTTGTCTGTTTGTTTGGCCAGTGACAGAGATACTTTTATATTGTCTCGTGAGTTCTGTATCATGCAGAGCACATGCTTAGTAAGTTGAAGATACAAGACAAAACTATCAGTCTCTAAGTTTGAACGAGTATTTTAAGAATCGCTCTATTTGGGGTGATAATTTATTGACTAAACATGTAGACTTACCAAATATTCTGGACAGTTAATCAATAATACTTCACTCACCAGTATTGTCAGTATTTAATTTTTGAAATAAAATTACTTTGTTTTGTCTGTGCTATGTTACTTTTACAATTACAAAAAAAAAGTTTAGAAATCTGTCCAAAATTACTGTGTAGACTGTGGCATTTAAACTAATCAAGCTGTGAACGTCAAGCTTCCTGTTTTCAAGAGCCCTGAAGTATTATTTTAAGATTATATAATTTCTGCTGTAATTCTGTTAAATCTTCATGACATTTAATTCTGCTTTCTTTAAATTCCCTGTGGCTATCAACATAGATTCCATAGTCATTGATACAAGATCTAAAAATGTGACTTTTGTTGCTGCTCCTCTTGTGTAGTGTAATGTACTAAAGTTTGATGTGGATGTGTATCAGAGCTATGGCATGAAGCAATTCGAATGTATATTCTGTCCTTAATGCAGAGGCACTTGGAGAATTTGGTGAGACACAGTTCGGTCTCCCTTGGTTTGTGGGGACATCAGAAGTTGTGTTGACTTGAGAGGAGCTGCCTGTAGCTCATGATGTTTTCAGAACAATCTATGCTTTTTCGCTTATAAGAACTATTGAAATTGTTAATGTGCAATTCCTATATGGTAGGAAAATAGTTATTAAACCTAAGCTAGAACTTAGGTGTGATTTTGTGTTGCAGAGAGATGTTGAACTAATTGTAGGAGCTGTCTACCTACTTACTCATTGTTTTCTAGGCAAGTGCAGTGTCACTGTCTGTGGAGTTTTGTTTTTAATGGTATCATGTCATGTTGAAGCAAATGACTGTTTGAAATTTATGGAGTGTATGTTTTTTCCAGAGGAATGAGAATATTCTTATTGTGTCATCACATCAAGTGTACTTGTAAACTGTAGTATTTTATTAGAGAAATTGGATTAGGAAATAAGAGGCACAACTGTATGATGGTGTAAGTAGCATGATAATGTTTAGAAATTGCTGTCATCACCTTCTCATTTTGATAAATCCTTTTCAGCATTTATCTAAAGCATTAACTTTGACTGAAATTCAAATGACAGAAAGCACATAGCTCCTATGAGTTCCATTTTATTTTTGCAGTGTTTAAAATCTAGATTAAAAACACAAAGTTACTTCCAAAATATGCCTATAGTTATTTCAAAATGTGAACTATTAACAAGAGAGTGATAAAGCCTGATCTTGCTACTGGCAATGACAGAAATTCTGGTGACTTCAGTGGGGGGGGCTTGCCTCATAACTATGGACAATACAGGGTAAAAAGGCAGCTGAAAACTTTCTACCCCTGTGTCTGTTGGGAAACAATTTCTGATCTCCGAAAAAATGCTTAGTTGCAAATACTGCACTGATAGCTGTAGTCTTTATTGTGCTTGTTTCCATCATTTGCAGGATTTTCTGTTGCTTTTCTACAGAGAGGGAGCTAAACTGACAGCTTTATGTATGATTCAAGCTAGATAAAAAATTATTAGAATTCGCGATGTGGTTATTATCATTTGGGATATTATGTGCCTGCATAAGTCATTGTATAAAGGATTAAAAGCCTAAAAAATGTTAATAATAAACCTCCTAGATCTAATAACTTTAGAGATTAAAATTAATTGAATTAGTCTTTGATCTTGGGTGTTAAGTTTTAAAAGAAAAGTTTAGTAGGCATTTGCCATTCTGTTTTCAAAGAACCAGTCATTGCTAAATGTGGAGTTGGAAGGCATCTGTACAGTCATCATGTGGTAAAAAAAATGAACGTCAAAAACAAAGCTGATGAGAAATTTTTCCACTCTGCTTTGTGTCAGGGCAGTGATTTCTGCTTAAGGTACACAACTATTTTTGCTTAACCAGCTTCAACTAACTATTGGTGGGACCTAGATGAGCTTGAAAACTTTGGCACGCTTGGTCTTTGTGCATTGTATTTAAAGAAATTGTGTGCTATATTAAATAGCATAGACATATAAAAATATCCAATTTAACAAAGGTTTGGAGTGAATAAAATTTTTATTCGGAGAATGTTTGCTCAAAGGTCTTTACTAGCTGGTGAGATCGTAGTAATTGGAAAGGAATGATGAAGCCTTTGTATACCACTCTCTGAACATTATTTCTGTATGGATTAAAATAACACCTCAGTTATTGCAAGTCTATCTCGTCCAACTAAACTGAAGTTCCCCACATGCACGTTCCTAGCTGTCACTATAAGCTTCCTGGCATGAATTTATTTAATATTATTATTTTTTATTTCAAGTCTGTAAAGCCATTTTATTTCATGTTATTTCATCATCATATTTGTGTACAATGCAAGTGCCCCTGGTTTCCCATTTCAGCTGTGCAAGTAAGAGGCTGTACTGCTGTAAAAATCCTGGTACGATGGCCAGGGAAGCCATCTCTATCTCCTGCTGCTTTCCTTTGGAATCAGAAGTGGTAAGCACGCGTCTGCTCAGCTGGCTGCTTTGGGGAAAGTCATGTTTGCTCAGATAACTTTGTGTTCATCTTTGTGTTCATATTTGTGTTGCTCTGTATTATTCTGAAAAGCTATAAAAGCTCATTCATTGCTCAGTCATTACAGTGGATCTCAACTACAAATATTTCTGACTGTCAGATGATGATGTTTTGTCTGAAGATGTCTACAATTACCAAGAAAGTTAAAATGAAAAAAAAAAAAAAAAAGGAGGAGGATTAAGAAAAAAAGGGCAAAAGTAAGAAAAGACAACAAAAGCAAAGACTATCAGGAAATGAATATTTAGGACATGTTCTTGGATCTTTGTGATTGCCCAGGATTTGCTAGGATACCTGATGGTATCTTAGCAACTTTGACAACCTATTAAAGCATCTTTAATTATATCTCTTACTGTTCATGTTTGCCTGTAGTTTATCTCCAAGCATGCCTTTGCATTTGTATGTGTCTTTATGTGACAGTGGAATTTACTAGATTCCTGTATCATGTTTGCCGTGATAATGAGAAAAGCATAGCGAGTATGTCAGAATGAATAATTTATCCAATTAACTTAGTCTCTGAAGTAACAGAGAAACAGGATTCAGAAATTTATTTTTTGTTGATCTATTTTAAATCATGGATCAATAGCAAACATCTCTGTGTTCCTCAGTCTTTCGGTTGTGATGTTCAATTTGTTTGTTCAGATAAACCAGATGACGGCATAGTTTAGTTCACCAAGTCTCTAACACCTACCTGTTTATTGAACCAGCTACTTGTGTACTAAATACTCAGCTAAACGCAAGCAGATTTGAGATACCCTTAAATACCTGGCTGCAATTTTACTGGAGGGATGTGTAGACATTTAGGGGTAGCCTGTTCACCACACGTCGGTTGGTGCTGCTGCGCTGGCAGGCAGTGCATGGTGCTGCAGGGCAGAGCTCGACCGGGCCCCGCCGCATAGTCGTGTGTTGAGGGTGGCACAGCCTGCTCTTCATCCTTTTCTACAATAATATTCTTTCACTTTACAAGCTGGGATTTGAATTTGCCCTCTGTCTATCATTGCCTGAAACGTAGACTTGAAGCATCTTTCTGGGAGGACAGGAAGAAGAAAAAAAACAGAAAAATTGGAGGTCCTGACCTTGGTATTGCTTTTATCATCACTGATAGAGGTAGAGTACTTAGGTCTGACCAAGTCGTTTAACCGATTGGCAAATATAATGGGATTGCATTTAGTAGAATAGTCTGAAAAAAATGAGGTCAGCTCTTGTTATCCCTTCAGGATCTAATAGGAAAAACATAGATCTTGACTCTGAAAGAAAAATGTGGATGTCATCAATCTAATCTATGTTAAAGTCATGAAGGAACCAAAGGAAGTAGTGCGCTTTTGAAACTCTGCAGCCTGGCTTGTGAAACTTCAGGAAAAAGGAATCCTGGAACAATAAAAGTCTTGCTTATGCTGCTCCTTTACAGTTTAGTCATTCAGGAAGACAAAACTTATTACAATGAAGATAGTGTCTGTAGATTTCAGTGTCTTCATCTGACTTTGAATATGATGGTTTAGTAATAAAAACAGAAAACTATAAGCATATATTAATACCTTGGTGTGTATTAAACAAATATCTACATGAAAATAGTTTACGCAAAATTAAAAATATAAACTGGTGAAATAAGAAGGACTGTCACTTAGGTTACTTAGAAGCCTCAGGCTGAAGGCAGTTCACCAGAACCTGAGAATCTCAATTTTCTGCCTGACAGGCTGCTGTCTCATTTATAATGATGTTTTAATCATAAGACATCCATTCTTTTAAAAGGAAAAAAAAATCGCGTTCTAATGAACACGACTTATATTGAACAATTCTGTCATTTCTCTCTTCAGCTGACAGATATTGATTGCTGTTGGATTGCAAAGTTTCATTTAAGAGAAAGTTTTATGATAAATGTTTCCAGTGTTAACTAGTGAATGGTAGTCAGCTGTGATTATCCTTCAGTTCATTACAGTCATGTGCCTAACTTACATGGCTGACATTCTATTTCTGAAACGTATTCGAGATGATTAAATTGTTCCTTTTTGATCTGAAAGGCCACATCAAACGAGAACCTTGAAAAGATATCTTACAAAAATAGATGGGATAAATTTTTATTAAGTTCTTTGTGAGCAAATATCTTTAGAAGTTAAGAAAGCACTAATAATGTTCCATGTCTTTCTCATTGTTTGGAGGAAATGGGGCTTAAATCCGATTGCTGTAACAGCTTCTCAAAGTTGGGGAAAAAAAAAAAAAGAAAAAACTTAGCGTCTCTGAGGATGAGGAGGGTAAAGCTGTTTTGTGGGTTTTGATAGATTAAATATTTTGATTAACTAAGGGTTATGATAAGTGAAGTAGCCCTGAAACCCTGAAAAATAATGGTGGAGCACTGCTATAAGCAAAATGGATTGTATGCTGTTGATACAGTTGAAATTTCAAAGTAAATTAGTTGACTATGGCACCTAGACATTTTTAAAACTTTTATCCAACAGCTTTACAAATGATGATATATATCTCTGTATATGATTATCTTGCATGCTGTCTAACTACTTACAGGAATACACTTTAACATTGCTAGAACTGTTATATGAGTTTTTTTAAAAAAATGCTTATGTGCTTGGAAATTCAATCTGCAGTTTTCTTCTGTTTTAGGTAAACTATTTGAAATAGCTGTCTAAATAATGCTTTTTATCTGTAAAAAGATAATGAGATGTTACTGTCTGATTTCCTCATGTTTCTTACATACGACCCTCATTTTGCACATAGAGCTTATGTTATCAAATCTAAAGAGATAGATTCTATTTGAATCTGATCATTAGGATAACAGAGGACACGGTGCAGCAGTATTGAAATATGTGGAAGGATTTTATGTAGCTCCAAATGAAGCTTGCATAATAACTTTCAAGTACAAAGATCACATTTTACTCAACATTTCCCATAATTCAAAATGAGGATGATGGTCACAGCAGTGGCATGAGCGAATGTATCAAAACTGGTTATATTGAGTATTTTCTCTTTTGTTATGATTGATCAAATAAGCCACACAAAATTGTATCTGTTCATGGATGGAGGAGTGTAGGCAATGCTGCAAAACAGTGTACATGGAAATATAATAGGGTGTTTTATGTACAAGCCATTTATATAACTGTATGAATATTCGTGATAAATAACAAACCTCAAAGAGCAACTGAAATGCTTATAGAAACACTCATCATGTTTTCCTAATAGTATACTTAAACTTCTTTTTCAAGCTGACCCCTTATCACACTGGAGCGCACACAGATTTATTGATATCAAAAAAACCCTGCATGCTGTCCTAAATATAAAAGTTCTCGTGCAGGGTCCTCCGTTGAAAGGAAGTGTACATAGTATCCTCTAAATTTACATTTCTCTAGCTTGTAGAGCTAAGATGGTATACTTCACAGGACTTAGGACTATTGCATTTTGCGCTTTATTTATCTCGAGAGCTGAAAATGCTGATTTTGACCATGGATTGCTAGGTGTAATTTAGAACTGTTCTGATGGCATTAGAAATTTAGTCAGTGCCTAGACTACCCATTCAAACACTGTAAAGGTGGTACAAGCTGCGCTTCTCTTCTCGGGACCTTCTGCTAAGCAATCCCAGCTACTGGCCCCATGTAGTAGGAAGCAATACCTGAAAAATTCCCAAGGTCTCTATTCTGTGAGATGTATCTAGGGATAGAAATCCTAGTACAGATTTCTTTCATTTCTAATAATAAGTATTCGGATACATCAGTTAAAAGCAGTAAATAAGTGGAGAAAGTTATAAGGAAATGTGTAACTTGTTGTTTGAAATCCTGTGCGTGTGCATGTACCGCTGACACGGGAACGGGTGCTCGGTGCAGCTCAGATGTTCATCCTCATGTAAGACTGGAGTAATGAGAGTACTGAAATCAACAGATTTAAATGGCTTGAGAAGAAAGCAATATCTGGAGAACAAGTAGTCACCTTAAATAGGTTATTTCTTCAGTGGTCATCAGTTAGTAAATAGCTCTTTCATTTCATTTGTTCTCTTTTAGTATTCTTGTCTGCTATCACTTGTAGGCCAGATTGGTTCAGTTGGGCTAAACACCTGTTTCTCTGTTGACATCTGAGAATGCCTAAATAATTTTTTTTTAAAAGGAAAAAGTCAGATATTTTCTTTTTTGAGTTCACGACTGTATTTCCTCAGCATTTTTTTTTTTTTTTTAACTACAATATTGGGAAAGAATGTCTTTTACCTAGTGATTGTCAGGGAATTATTAGTACTGTGAGAGAGAATATTGGGCCTGTGATTTTCGTCTAAAAATTAAAATTGCTAGTGTTTTAGATGAGGACTTGTTCAGATTATCTGTATTTACACAAGTTAATTTTCAGTCTACAAGCCTGTGAAAATATTTAGAATTTAGTGGCTCTTCAGGAAAGTAAAATTTGAAAGTGTTTCAATTAAAATTAATTATAAAAAGATGCTTTGTCTTCCTACAGCTGGCCTCAGGCTGTTTTTAAGATTTTAAATTATGTTCTAAATATAACTGAATTCTGTAACTTTTAATCAATGTCAGTTTAATACATTCTCCTAGAGTTTTGCCTAAAAAAAGAGTGTTATGCAAACGTGGACACAATTAGGTTCCTCGGCTCCACCCAAGAGTTCTGTTTATGAAGCATTTCTCCTGGCAGGGCAAATGGATATTCCCTGTTGGGCACGCAGGTGAGTTCAATAGCAGACACACGGGCAGTATCTGAGATAAACAGTGCACTAGTGCTATGTTTTTCTGGGCAAAAATCTTGTTAAATGAGGGGGAGTTGTTATAGTAGTAAGCCGCCTATATTCTTCCCTCCATACCTGTTACTTAAGTTCTTACTGACTTAAAGCTTTCTTTAAAAAGAATGTAAAAATGTAAAGAACCTAAATTAACTGCTGGCATTTGAAGAGGTGCAAGTTTAGGATACATTTATATCTGTGTTCAGTGTGAACTTTGTGTTCTTGGCTGTTTTTTAGTTCAGTGACTTGTTCAAGGTCACATATTAATTGCTGGCAGTGTCAAATAAAGAATCTAGGAGTTATCTACTCTAACCAATAGATGACACTCATTACTGGTTATTTTTCTACTGACTGGATCATGGCTCTAGGACACTGCGTCTGGCTCTGAGTTATTACCTCAGGTTTGCAGAAATTCATAAACTCTCAATGCTTCAACAAATAAGTACCAATTTAAAGAAATGAATGGCATAGTATCTTTAACCTGCCCTTTCTTTATATAGAATCTTGGATTTATTGCCAATTTCATGATGATCTTGGCCAAGCTTAATTCTTTTCTAGCAGCAGAATTATGACTTCGTGATGAATTCCAAGGCTCTAGGAGTCAGCGTAGTGCAACTTGCTGCTTCTAGTGTAGAACTTTTTTTTTAAAGAGGTGTCTAAGTGTGATTTATTAGCATACTTCATGAAAAAAAAAACATTTAGCTGTTTCTTAACAGGGAACCTGCTGTGTGGGATGTAAAACCGTTAAGTAGCTGATCTCCCTTGGACTTGGTAGGCATGATGGTTTTATTACAAATCTGCTGATTAATGCATTTTCTCTTTTTCTAGTTCTTTGAATCATTTTTATCACAAGGAAGTTCTATAATGTAACATGAGTAAGGAAAATAATATATTTTTATGAATGCTTATCTAGTAATTATCTTTAGCTAATCTAATTTTAAAATGTAAAAGACTCAAAGTATTATTGATCAAAAATCAGGCAATCAAACCTCCTGCGATTGAGCAAAACTTTGAAATCTACTCGATGCAGAGTATCTCCAAGGAAATGTCTCTACTAAATGGGAAGCAGCACCTATGGAAACAAGGAGTAGGTCAGAGACAATAAAGAGAAAGATAGTGTTTTCTTTATGCCTCTTTACCAGTGTTTCTAACGTAAATTGCTAACTTCTGTTTCAGTCGAAGTTGTAATTTAAATGCAAGAACTTGTGGAAACTGGCAACTAAATCACATTATATTAATACCTTTTAGTTTCAAGCTTTTTTGTCTTACAGGATTCTCTGCTTGTATGTTTTCCCTATTAAATTTTTCTACCTGGGATATTCTTATCTTGTTTATCAGTTCCTTGAAATTAGTGGGGTGGGGAACACTGACCAAATGGACCTGTTATAAAAGAAGTTAAGGGACCATTTCCCCTAGAAAGGGAGGGAGGAAGAATTAATGAAAATTGTAGAATGTAATTGCTGCCAGGAAGAAAAGGAAAAATCTGCTTTTATCTTGGTAGCTAAAAATAAGGTTTCCTCTTGGTTATCCAGCCATCAATGACTTAGTAAGGGATGTTTTTTCTTTCACTGTTAAGGATACACAGTATATACTGGAGAAGGGGGAGAGTGAAATCATGAAAGGAGATTTGCCTCTCTTCCTCTCTACTGAGTATGGATGTCACAATATGATTATCCTGTGTTTCTCTGTGACTGCAAGTAAGACAAAGTGACTTCCTAGCTGTTAACAGGAGACTGACATTGTAGTAGATCTTTTACAGTCAATCAGTTTTCAGGAAAAGCAAAGAGAATGAAAATAAGAAATAGCTAAAAAATTGGGAGGAAAACCTACAATTTCTGTCCATCACTAAAGGCCTCTTAACTGCGTGTTTGCAAGCACTAGAAAGCTTCAGGAGGTTGATTTTGCACAGCACTAATAGGATTAGATGCTGTCTCACTTTGTTCCCCTTTTTGGCTTCCGAAATCAGGAGAGAGATTCTTCAGGCTCTGGTCTCAGAGAATTCCAAATGGGGAAGATTAAGCATCTCGGAAAGCCATAGGACTTCTTCTTGTTGCTATGAGAATATACATTATCACAAACAGATTGTTTACCTGGGTAACACAGCTGTGGCTACAAGGACTTACACGCTCAGGTGTAAGTATCAGTTTTCCAGCAGACAACGTTAAGCAGGATGCTCCAGATGACTTGAAGGAGCACGGCTCAGTGGTGAGCTCTCAGCAGGAGGAAGGCAAGCTGCACACCAGGCAAGTCCTGCAACAGGAAAGTTTGCCAGATGTTTCTAATCAAGGCACGCTCAGTTTTATCCACATCAGAGACCAACCTTTAGCAGACAAGATATATAATCTTCATTTAACCTCTGAATCCAGCCGTAGGATTCTAATTTGTAACTCATTAATGGCCTTTTTAATTAGACATCCTCTCTCCTGGCTCCCAGCCGTGCAAGTTAGGTGTTACTTGTTAAACAAGAGTAAAAGAATCAGATGCAAATTAGTCCCCTATATTTTTAATGAATTGTCTGTATTCAGCAGTTCAGGCTTATGTCCTAAACTAGCCTTCACATTCCTTAAAAAGAATCATTTTAGTGAAATTCTCAAGTGAATGAATTTTAAATCATTATAATTCATATATATGCAAGATGGATAGATGTAATTTACTGTATTTTCTTGTTCTGAAGCAGCTCACTTTGGTTGGCACAATTTATTCTTTCTTTTATAACTGAAACAAGATTAGGATATGTTAGAAATCCTGTTGTGAGGACAAACACAATGTCAAACTCCTTCCCTCAGCTGGCACCCCTGCCTCTACTGTCTGTTCAGGTAACACGTTCAGTGCTTGCATCTGAATTACAGATGCGCCGGTTAAATGATCCAAGCTAACTGAAAATCTAGTCTCTCCCATGTGTGAAGAGAAAATGGAAGCATGTCATCGGTATTAGCTTCATCATAAATTTACCTTTTCATTTGGCTTACTCTAGGTTTGACAGACGTCCTTGTTTTTTCTTGTTATTTAAATAGCATCATCATGGTCAAAAAGTTTGGGAGCAATAATGAGAATAATTTTTTAAATCACAGGTTTATATTCAATTTGAAATGATTCAGATCTGTGTTTAGCAGCACTTAACAACAATGTTAAAAATGAATATATTATTTTAGAAGTTATGTGAGCTTTGGGTTGCACGAAGTCATAGTTCTAACTGGAACATTATTTACTGGGTCACAAGTGTAAAAGTTAATGTACCGGTGCTTCTATCCTTCCTTTCTCTGGATGGATTGTAGCTGTAATGAACCTTAACTGATTTCTATTCATCTGGCTCTTAGCTGCTGGGATTTGCAAAGAGAATTAAAAATAAGACCCTTTATGTTGTCCCCTTTTCTCCTTTCATTTTATTTAATAATATGAATCACACTTTTCTGTTTTACCAGATCTTCTGGGCATGAACAATAATTTCAATAACTACCAAAGTGGCATCATGATGAAGTGCAATTCAAAGAAAAGAAAAATGAACTACCACATGTCATGGTGTGTTAAAAATGATAGCAGGAGTCTTAAAACCATCACGGTTTTAAGCTGGCTTAAGTAGTTCAGTGTGGCTAGCCACCTAAATAAGAAAGTCAGAAAATAAGTAGTAATTTGAGTGAATGGCTTTAATCAGAACAGTGTTTTTTCTCTGTGATGGGCATTTGCAGAAATGGGCATCCATGAAAAAACATGAGTTATTTAAGTCATCTTTAATGTTGTCACATGTGAGGATTTCTGTTGTTGAATGCTAAGGTTATTTGGTCTTTAGCAGGCAACACCACCGACCCTTTCCTGGGCAGCTGTGGGAGAATTTGTGCCTCCTCTGCAGACATAGGGAGGTTTGGTATGGCAAAATATGAGAGAAATCTCAATATTTAGATGCCTTGGTCTGTGTCATCAAAGTGAGGAGGCAACTATCAGTGTGACCTCTCTGGGTTTAAGCAGCATTCAATTTTAGCTTGTGAGTTAGCTCAAGTGAAAGCAACACTGTCATGAGATGAAATGAGAGCATTTAGACCAGGTGCAGCTAGGAGTGGTACTGGAGTTCAGAGCAATAAAGACCTTGTGCCTAATTCCAGGTAAACCATAATGAGCTCCATTGCAGGTCCGTATAATTAGTTAGGTGTTATTTTTTTGTAAGTGATAGTGAGAACTGGTCCTTGTTTTGGTGTGTTTTCATCCCCGAAATTGTTAGCTCTTGTACAAAGGAAACGTTGGTATTCTTTCATGCCTATCCTCCTACCATAACCTATGCCTATCCTAGCTCAAATTCTGTGTTAGAATAAAATTTGGTATTGGAGTAGTTTCAAAAACAGTTTATCTTAAATCTTCTCCAAATGAATAAAATGTTTAAAAAACCCTAGGCAGAGATGGTTTTCTTTGCTTTCAAGGAAGTAACTTTGAAAGATGCTGAAACTTTCAAAAATTCTTTTGAATACTTAAAAATCTTATTTTTGAGCCTGTTCCTAACCAGCACAGCCAACTTTTAATTATATACAATGCATATAACCCTTTACTATCAGATTTCGCTTTTTGAGATGCTGTCCTTATGACTGATTTCTGTTGACATTATTCTTTTCAGATATCCTACTTAGATTTTTTTTTTATTTGTGTCCATGCTTATTTTATTTTAGCATGATACAGATCTTTGAAGAATTCTGCACAAGCGCATGCAAACTTACTTTCTTATATGAACAGTAGTGAAGTCATTGCATGAAATAATTAATGCCTAACTAAGAGTGGTAAATAGAGATCCTTGTGTATGAGAATGACTTTTTTTTCATTGTTTGATGTTTAGACTTCTACAACATGTTTAAATCTCTCATTCCAAAGATCTACAAAATGTAAACTCATCAAACTAAACCTGCTACAGTCATCCTTACAGAATCAGGGGGAAGAGCAATTGGATTGTGTCAGCTCTCCCCTTATACTTTCTTCTGTCAAATTGGAGTACTCAGGTGGGTAGCTCAGTGTTGCAGAAGATGAGCTGGTTCACGTTATCTCAGGGTGGAGGAATGTGGATCAGGGCTGCTGAATATCCTCCCTCCCTCTCCGGCATGTAGCCTGTTGGTGTTGCTTTCCAGCGGTGCAGAAAGCAAAATCAGTAAGAACAGACATTTAATATGTACATTTAATATGTAGTATATCTGACTTTCGTACTGTTTTTTTGGCCCTCTGTGGTACTGCTTGCATTGCTTACGTGATTTTCAAGTGCTGCATTTTAGGAAATGCTGCAACACTGGACTATTTTGTCATGTTACTTCTTGAAGGAGTATTTGAAAGCGAAAAATGTTTCCTACTGTTTGAACAAAACATAGATGTTAATATTAGGAAGGTACTTAATCATCTGCATGTCTAAATCTCCTGAGAAAGGTTCTTTCATGGACATTTTACCAGTCTGCAAAACTGTGTCACAGTGACAGAATAAAATAAATCTGATAGAGACCAATAAATTTTTCTCATCAAATGTGACAGGCAGAATACAATATTTTTTAGTGGTTTTATGTCACTTGGTGATTAAAGGAAGTTCCTTAGGCCTTTCAAGAAAGGGGTGTGTTCTGTGTATTGGACAAATAAATGCTGAGCCAGATTTTTAATGGGGATAAACTGGCATAGGTCAGTCAGTGTCACTGGACTTTCAATGATTCATTCAAAGTCTATGAATCATTTGTACAAAACAAGTCATCCCTTCTTCTAAAGTAACCTGAGTCTCTAATTACAAGTTGAGCAGTCCTCTGCGCTTGTTACGGAAATGTTATGGCTAAACTCTCCTTTCTTTACTGTTTACTTTGTTTCTTTACTGCTCATGTCTGTATTTTCTTTGCTATGATGTCTGTATGGTTTAAAAGTTTGTGAAATACACCTTTTAACTCATTATCTTTTGCAAATGGATCTTGGCTTCGGGTTGGAGTAAAGTACTGCAAGTGCAGGGACAATTTGTGTCAGGAACTGCAATTAGCAGTTTTTCTCAACAACAGTGGCAACATTCCTGCTAAATGATTTGTTGTGTTTTTAATTACTGGATTATATCTGAAATCAAGTATTCAACTTTGCATATTTCTAATTTGTTCATATTATAGTCACATCATTATATTTGAATCACAGTACCCAAAATGTGGTTTTGCTACAGGATAATTAACCAATGACTTTGAAATATGCAAGCAGGGAGTCTCATTTAGGTAGACAGCACAAGCAATAAGAGAAGCTAGTGATGCATTCCAGTGCATTCTTATCTTTGAAAACAAAGCTTCAATTTGCTTTGTTCTTGACTGCATTATTTCATGACAGATTTTGTGATCTATAGTTATCTTACATTGCTGCAACATTGAAACTCTTCACCCTTAAACATGTGCTCCTGAACTAATTGCTTTGAAGATCCCCAAAGACTTACTACAGGGAAAAATAAAGAGAACTAGCAAGACAGGTTCAGTGATAGGAGCAGTAAGAATAATGAGTTGTATATACAATGATCCTTGCAATATTCTAGCCAAATTATTACATATTGGAGAATTTCTGTACAGAAGGGGCCGTATTATATCTTTATTTTTGCTTGCCAGTAGAAGTTTTGCATGAAGATGGGGTCAAATAGTGTTTTGAATAAACTGTAAAATGATGTTACTGTAGTCGTGGAGTAGTGTTGCTCTTGATAAAGCTAAGGGTGTTTTTGCTACTTTATTTTTCTGATCCATCATATTTATTTATATTAATGTCTGTCTTTTACGTTTCAATAGTACTTTTAGATCATGTAAAAATCTATGTAATGTATAACAAAGTGAAATTGGTAAACACTGTCTCCTCAATAACATTGTCAAACTAAACGATGCAATTACTGTATTTTTAAAATGCCCTCTGAATACAACCCCCCCTGAATGTAAACATGAGACATACAGCTGAACTACCATACACTAATGTTGGCAAGTGGATTAATTACAAAAACAGGAGTAAAGATGTAATGAAAACGCACAGCACCTTTAGCTGCTGTCTTGCCCTCTCATACTTCCATGTGACTGTTCTCTTTGGTAAAACTGAAATAATTTTTCATTGCATTTAGAGATAATTGGCACCTCTCCTAAACGTCAGATGCCAGTATGTCCTGGCCACTATGTATATCAATTTTCCAGCTAGTAGAATGAAATTTGAAAAAAAGGAAGAATGACCAGGTAGCTGTATTTACTTGTAAATTGCTGTGTAATTTTCTCTTTTCCAACATGTGCAGATTTATAGTTTAGATTCATTTTCATAACATATTTTTATGTGTATTTCTTAGAAAAATTTGGAGCACAGAATACGTCTTCAGAAATTATCTCGTTCCATCAATAATGTATATTTCCTTTACCTTATGGTGCACATATATATATATTTTGCCTTTGCTGACTCACAGCATCATTGCTGTGTAAATTACAGGCAATATTGCCAGACATTTACTTTAAAAGACTCGCGCTGTTTGCTTGAAACAGCCATGTAGCAAGGGGCAAGCTTATCTATCCAGCAAACCTCAGAAATAAGGATGATGTTTCTGAGTTTAAAAAGCAAAAATAACATTTGGCAGTGCTCTCCTGTTCAAATGCTCTCCTGTTAGGTATTTGAACTATGTTACCTATGGATACATTTTAGAAAATTTGTAAATGGAAGATTGTATGTACCAACACTTCCTCAATTCATAAGCTCTCAGTGATGCTCATAATATGGCACTATACAAAAGTGCAGTGGTATTTCTGGATTCTGGTACTGCATTTGTACAGGAACTTCCTCTTCTCCCAGCTTTCAGCCATCTTTTATCCCTTGTCAGTTTTTATTCAAGCTGTAACAGTCATTTTTCTAATGGAACTGTTTTTATACTGCTGCTTTCCTTGCTTTTAAGCCCAACTTAAATCAATAGGAACATACAAAATAGAATATTAATCCTCATTGGAAAAATTGAAGAAGTTTTCCCATTCCTGATGTGCACTTTAATTTGGAGTATTCTCACATAAATCTATAAAAGTAAACGTAAAGTTTGTTACCTGTATTATAAAGCAGGTAACAAGCAAAAAATTGATTAATTTTAAAACACGAGTTGGCAAAGGAATGTTAAAATGTATAAATATCTGCCTATTGTTTCAAGATTGTTATGATGATCACTGGCATAGTACAAGTCTTAGAACAATATATTTCTTTGGTTGGTGAATACAGATGTGTTAGGCATGAGTTTACCTTCTCCCTGAATTGTGTCAGGCATAATATATCCGTGTCAGGTCAGCATATACTTAACTTGCTTGAAGAGTGCGTAGGATGCACTGAATACATGGTATAAAGGACCATGGTATTTTTTTTGCCTGTGTGGATGTATGTTGTGTAAATGTAGTTGCACAAATGATAGGAAGGTGTTCTGTTCAACTCAACACACAGATCAGGCAGAGTCTTCATTAAAATGGTACAAAGACCGCACCATCTGCTGCAACTAGTCCCAGCTCTCGCTGGGTTTGTTTTCTCAGCAGTTCCTGGGGGGATGGAGCCACCTGTTCACTTCAGTTGTAATCACTTTCTTAAAATATTGCATACTGGGAGCGCCAGGTCTCCCTAGAGATACAGGTATGTAAGACAAAGAAGAAAGTTGCATTCACACCAGGGAGAAACTTTTTTGCACATCGTGATTTTAGGAAACTTAATATAGAGAAGGAATTAATAAGGTGTAATTTTCAGAGAATACCTTGCCAGATTTTTGTTTTGCTGCAGGTAGAGGAAGGCATGTTCACTCCTTGCTGTTTTTCAGCAATATTAGTTTTATTCAACCTTACAGAATTCCGTAAAGACAGCTTTGAGTTTTACCAGCATGGAGACAAGTTGTCAATTTGCAGAAGCAAAACTGTAGGCAAAAAGTAAGAGGATGTACATCTTCTGTTTTTTTATTATGATCGTATGTCATAAACTAAACGGAAAACAAAAAATGTACCTTGGATATTAAAGAAATGGAGGTTCTGAAATGTGAAATAAAACATCTTGCCAATCAAAATACGAAAAAGCGACTTCAGACAGACTGTGGTATATAAGGGAAATATTCCTCATTCGACTAACTTAACCTGTAAGTGTAAAACAGTCTGCAAGAACTCTGGACTCCTGAAGGCTAAGGGTGTGGCTGATGTATCCACCCGGGCTGCTGGACGAACCTGGGCCTGGCTGTGCTACCCTAAAGAGGAAAGGGAAGATGCAAAGGGAAGGGCTGAAGAGACGATTGATGCGAGGTGGCAGGACACCTCGGAGTTCCATGTAGGAGGTGTGCATAACGTGGTAATGTGGTGTTTGTTATGACTTGAGGCCTTTTAGTGATTCCTCTGCTTTTTACCTGAACAACCATAGTAATGCAATGGTGGCCCTGGTGCCTTGAATTAGAAAAGTTGACCAAGATTGTTAGAACCAAACATAATATCAGTGTTCATCTCTGTTTCGTTTTTACCACTGTCTGAGGGTATTTGCAGGTTTGATTTTTTTGCTGTTCTTAGAAGGCTAAACCTGCAGTGTGTCCCTGTGCGTAACTTTATTGCTTGCTTTTATGCTAGCAATTTTAATGAATTGGTTAATTACTTAATGGGACTTGAAGATAATAAGCCTTCACTAAGTATTTAATATTAATTATGACTATTATCTTTATTGAGTGTTGCTCATTTACTACAGGAGGAGCCTGGATCAGGGCTGCTGGTACAGAAGATATGTAGAGTGCACAGGATCTCGTAATTTTGTCCTCTGTATTACTCGGAGCTGGTTCTCACTGTGATGGGAATAAAGGATTGAATCACATAAGTGAATTATTCCCTATTGGAAACTCAATAGTATATACAATACTTCATGACCAGTCTTATTTCTTTCTCCCTCTGATCTCTCCTGGTACTGTATTCTCATGATGTTGCTGCCATGAATAATTTCTTGATTTCTGTAATTACCTATCCTGCAGTCATGCTGTAGTTATTATTCTCTTTAACCCTGCAAACTCCCTTTGGGGCCTGCCTTAATCTTTGTGATTCTGGGGCTGCATATTCTTCATTGTGTAATTCCACTAGTAAATCAGATGTCAATGAAGTTCTGTATAACAGGTCAAGCGGAGATAGATGACCAGTTATTCCTGGAAGTAGGGGTTTATATTACTATGGACTGCATATATATGTAGCTCTTCTCTTTGCTTTGGCCACTTTCCATGCACCCAGAGATAGCAGGTGTCTTAGTGAATCTGTCCGTTTGCACATGTACATGTGGAAGGAGGAAGGTGTGAAAGGTGTATCCCCAAGGTACAGTCCAGTCAGTTAAACTCTGGATTTACATCAGGTTATCAGTCGCTTTCGTAACTTCTTACTTCACATCTGCAGATCCTAGAGCAAAGATCAGAAGAGATATTTATGGTATCCAGCTCTGAGCCACTGGAGGCGTCGGCGTGGATCGCTCTTGCGGAGCAGTCTTCAGATGTGAACTAGGTTCTGCCAGAGGCCTGGAACAGAGCTGGATTAAGTTCTGAGAGAAGCTAGAAGGTAGGAGCTCTTGATTATAGTCTCATTTGTAAGGAGGAGTGTAGAAAAAGTAGGGAAATGGGATTCGTAATGCCATACACATGTTTTCCTGTTTATATTCAGGTTGAGGCTGTTTTAGTTTTGACTACTAATTTTAGTGTTTATTTTTTCAGATTTCTTATTCATATATGGGGTACAAATTCAAAAAATAAAGGTAAAATAAGTTCATTTGCGTGAGAGCCACAGGTGGAATAGTGTTCAAAAGTCCACTGCAAATTTTTAGTCATATACTAGAAAAACAAGTATCTTATGCACAGAAAATACCTTGAAACTCCCATATGGAGAAAGTGTTCAGAAAGTGATCCAGATAGTTCTGTTTGATTTGGTTCTGCAAAGCCTGATGCTGTGATTCTGCAGCCTACTTAACCCAGGTGGATCCCTGAGAGATCCTCTTCAAAGCTCCCTGTTCATTGTCCACACGAGGACTTTGAGATGCTGCTGTGTTCACTAGAGCACAGTGATTATTTTCAAAATACATCATTACTTAATAATGGCAGTATCTTTAATCAACGTAGTTATCTGCCCTCACAGAGTCAGTTCCAGAGGTTTTTTTTGGTGATACAATCTGGCATTTTAATATGATTACTCCTATTCATATTTTTCCTATGTAAATGTGCGGCCTTTTTTTTCCTCTCTGTTGTCTTGTGAAAGAAAAGGAGAGATTGAATTTATCTGCATTTGTAAATATATTTTTAAACGCCACAGACATCTCCCAATGTCAGAATTCGTTTCTGTTTCTCCTTAAAAAACATAAAATGGGGACAAGTTCTGCAAAGAAGTATTATTTATATTTAAATAAAATTATTTCTGTATGTGCCTAGTTGATACAGCAGTTGCCATAGTAAACAAACACTGTACGAAAATACTTAAATAGTTGTATATTTAGAGTGGCAACAATCTGTTAACTAAAATTTAGACACTGATAAACAAGACCATGTAGAGAACCATGGTGCTTTCAACTCTCTATATCTATTCAATTTGCAAACTTACAATTAAATAAAACCTAATTGTTCCAGGCTTTAATTGGAGACTGGAGGAACAGGAAAAGGAGAAATAACAGTAAGCATCACAAAAAGCCTTAAGATGAATTATTCTAAATCTGTGCTGTGTATCAGAATTTCTCTTACTGGGATTGTGGGCATTAAAATAGAAAGTAAAATTCAGTGTGAATTGCGAATCCAAATGTTTTGAAATCAGAAGTTTCAACAGAAATCATTATACCATTTTCAAAGTAATAGACCTGAAACATTTTGTTAGCCACAAAAGAAATTTGTGTGGGGAGGGCAGTGTTCCAGTTAGAAGAATAATGTTGGATTGACTGAAAACGGTTAGAATTTGGGGTAAAAACGATCAAACCGAACACACTGAATTATTTTGACACTGCCTCATAGCATTTTAAAATGCTACGCTTTGAAGTTGTTCATGCACATCAGCATTCTTGTGTTTATTTGTGTTCAAAATCGATGTTTGTTCATGTTCCAGGACCAGTCAGAGATTCCAGTATTTTGAATGTGTCTTTTGATTTTAACTATACTTAGTTGCCCTAAGATTCTTTTTCCTCATCCCTTTAGCTCATATCTCTCCAGGCTATCCTAAGGCAGTTAAGTTTTGAGCATCATTGCTTCTCCTTAGCCACAGTATAATAGATATCGATTTATATTAGCAGCTTGTTAAAGAAGCTTATCCCGTTTTTGCTGTCAGCCGTCCTGCTTTTAGACCGTTTGAGCACCTCTGTGCTTCCTGTCCAGGAGTTCACCAGTGGGTTTCTGTGCAGGTGAGGCCTGCACGTCCTCACGCTGTGCTTGGGATTAAAGTTCGTGTTGGAACTGTATCCTGGGTGTTAAGGAGAATTACTGTATGTGCTGTATAACCACAACCAGTGCAGTTATGTAAAATGTTTAAGTAGTGATTACTCCTAGAGACAGTCACTGGGCCCTATATTTTCTGTAAAACTAAGTTTGTGTAGGCAGAGAGAAGTAATTGCTCATCAAGGAATAGGTGCTTTGTTCCAGCTTAGTGTGTGTCTGATACCTGCTGCTTCATCTGCCACAGAACCGTTTAAGCATGACCTGGGGATAACTGGGTGATAACCCAGCGAACTGGGTGATCACGTAGGAAGGCAATGGACCTGAGCTTGTGTTGAGCCTCCTCAGGAGGACGGGCAGTGTTTGCACTGTGGCTTCCAGCGAGGAGCGCTTCACAGGGACCCCTCAGGGTGGGTCTGGGGGTGCCACGCTGGGGCCCATGGCCTGGTACGCACAGGACTGCCCAGGGCTCGGCCGGGCCGCAGCCCCTGCAGAGCGCTGAGCCCTGGGCCCAGGCGTCCTGTGGGGCGTCCTTAGAATCATAGAATCCTTAAGGTTGGAAGGGACCTCTAGAGATCATCTAGTCCAACCCCCTGCACACGCAGGGTCACCTACAGCAGGTGGCTCAGGACTGCGTCCAAGCAGGTTTGGAAGATCTCCAGAGAAGGAGACTCCACAACCTCCCTGGGCAGCCTGTGCCAGGGCTCTGTCACCCTCACTGGCAAGAAATTCTTCCTTAAGTTCCTGTGCAACTTTTGGTGTTTCAATTTGTGACCGTTTCCTCTAGTCCTGTCAGTGGCCACCACTGAGAAGAGGCTGCCCCATCCTCCTCACTGCCTCCCTTGAGGTCCTTAGAGACACTGATCAGGTCTCCTCTCAGCCATCTCTTCTCCAGGCTGAACAGGCCCAGTACCTTCGTACACATTTTGTCATCTAAAATCAGTCTCTCAACTTCTCCCAGTTTTATGTTAAATTAGCTTTTTTTTTAATATAAAAAATTATTACTTTGAAATTTGTAAGCTTGCATTCTAAGGTCAGAGGAAAGATGGACCTGATCTTCTGACTGTAGGCTGTAATGTAATTCTACGTTTTTAGAGGTGCTGTTATATTTGCTTAAGGAAATTTTTGTGTGCTTTTTCAGATAACTTCTGTAACTCTAGCACTCCTTTTGCTTCAAGGAGGAGCAAGTAGAAAAAAAAGTGCTATACATTCAGTAACTCATAGTACTAAGGAATTTTTGTAGCATTTCTGTAGTGCAACAAAAAGATGTTCAGGTGATTTATTCAGTTATAGTACTTTTCATATTTTTATGTGTTTTGACTATTCTAATATATAGTTGTCCCTGGAATAGGGACAACTATATATTATAGTGAGCTTATCATTATATATTAGATATAGTGAGCTTATCATTGTTTGGTTTTGTATCCATTGCCTCATTTATGTAGGACAGATATTTCAGTGAAGCCTAATTTGTGAATATAAACTGATATTGTCATATTGATCCAATTCGTTATTCAGACACTTATGTAAATAAGAGTTCCTAAATTGAATTATTAACTTCTTAGTCCATAGACAATTGCACAGTTTGTGAGGAATTTTGCCACAACTTGACAACCATAAATGTCACCAAGAGCTACCTGCTGTTGTGTACTTAGCACCACATCTGATGAATGGCTGGGGGCAAATAAGTAAGTTGTGGCTAAGTAACGATCATCTCATTAATTACTGTTTGTATTTTCTTACTAACGCGTAAGAAACTCATTTAATTGTTGGGTAAATATATTCTAAGAATAATAGATGTATAAGATTATTCCCTGTTCAGTGTAAATACATGATTAGTAGTTGTCAAAATGCGAATTCTTGACAACAATAGGGCCGAGCAGCTGCTTTGCTGTGCTGTGCCAAGGCTCACTCAGTTTGTGGACCAGGGAAGCCATAGACAAGAATGGTTCCGTTGCTACCAGTGTATTCTGTGGAGTTGCTGCAGATGCCCGTGTCACTGACACGTGAAACACTAATAGTTCCATGGCAGACTTTTGAAAATTGAATGAAAATCCAGGAAACAGTAATTGCATACTGAGGGAGATGCAACTTAAGACTGACAGTTTCTGAGAAGACTTTCCGAAAAGAATCTCATTGGAACTGAGAGTGCAAGTCTAGATTAATTGCACTGAAATCAAATATTGTGTAAAACTCACTGAGATGATGGAACACTTCTAGTTTATATAGCTTTTTATTCTGTGGTTTAGAGCTCTCATATACCTAGGTTTATTGCTCTGAATACTTGGTGTGGTTCAATGTATGTCAATAGATTTAAAAACTGAAAATTCCACAGGAAATATTTAATAGAAAAAAGAAAGTGTATAATACAGAGGATATGTAAAGAGGCATTTCTTAACCATATTGCTTATTTCCAAGAATACTTCCTGTTCAACAGGAAGGGTCTACAGCTGTTAAAAGCATTTTCAGGATGGAAGCTGGATTAGCCTGAGTAACATTATTGTGAACCATCAAGTTTAGACATAGTTCCCTCACCTCTACTTGTGTTTCTCTACCCTGGCTTTCTCTTTACTTGTGCCAGAGAACAAGGACAGCTGATAAATACAAAACTAGTACTTTTAGATAAGATACTAAAAACTTTTTTGGATAATAATTTTGGGTTTGGACTTTTAAAACCACCCAGTGACTGCCTTTTATACCTAAGTTTTTACTGGACCTACTTTTATGAATTTTAGGAATTCAGGAATTAATGGTTGTGTGACATAAAACATATTTCTTTCAGAGTAAGGAGAAAAACTTTGGAGAAGTTGGTATCTCTTAAGATTCTCTCATTTCTCTCAAGAAATGAGAAAACAAAAGATTAATCTTTTATCTTTTAGTTTGATTCCTAGAAAAACAGTTGGGGAGTGAAAATACCTTGAAAGGACTTCAAAACTCTTAACATTCTCTTGGTAAAGGTTTGGGCTGTTTCCTTTGATGAAGGAGGCAAATTGGAAAGAAGGAAAAATAATGGAATTTCAATTATGGAATGCAGTTTAGATTTTTGTCTAAGGAACATGTGATGTTTTTTTTGAAAATATGTATTTTCACAGTTTACCTTTTGTAGTTTATCAATAATATGGGTATTTTGTGTCTGCATCTACATTCCAGATTTAGTAGTGCAGCTATCTTGGGATGCTCTAATAGCTTTGCTAACTTGTAGCACATTCTCACTTGGAGAAGCAGGTTTTCTTCATGGAGAATGTTTTTAAAATTTCTATTTCAAAGCATGTCTAAAACACTTCAAAAATGATTGCAGTGCACAGGATCATTCTATGTACTCTTCTGTGTTGATGTGGTGCCTGCTAAACTTCACCTTGACGAAATCTTTTGCTGTTAAATAACTTCTGAAAGCAGCTAATAAAATAAAAATGTTAGTGATGTGTCTTACCTATCATATGAAAGTAATCTTAATATTCTTTAATTCATAAATAATCTTATCAAGAAGTGTCAGCAAATCTGAATTGCAAAGGACATGCAACTGCTTTAGCAGCAGCTTTCTTTACTTTTAAAATCAATTTGTGTCAATGATTTTATTTCTTTGTGGTAATTCACCTTACCTGAACTTTTTATAACACACGCCCAAGTGATATGTCATATCAAGATCAACCTGATCCTTTTCTCAGTTTTAAGATTTTAATGCATAATGATTTATGATATTCTTTCTTTTTTGTTCATTTTTTCTTTTATCAGATCTGAATGTCAGGATTCTTAAAATTCTGAATTGCTTAAAAAGTGCCCTGAGCATAGAATACACAGCTGCAGCTCCTGGTAGTTCTACACCTTAACCCATAAAAGTTAATATCATCTGACAAAATGAGTTTCTGTTACCTCTTGGGCAATCAAAAGGAATTTTTATAGACAAAATATGTTCCAGTGTTAATTAGAGTTTCATCCCAAAGGAGATCAAGGTGACTCATACACCACTAATGCGTATAAAAATAAATATATATTCATCTACTTTATTCTTTTTACTTGGTTATGAGCTCAATTAATAAAGGAATTAATGATATTTTAAGTACGAGTCTGACAGTACCACTGTGGCTAATGAGTGCTTTAAATTCTGTCAGTATTCCTGCTTTAGAAAACAGTAGTATTTTTCCCCCCTAAAAAACTACATACCTTTGTAACACACCCCATTTATTTTATCAAAAATGTTAAGGTAGATTTAGCAGTAAGTTAGTGCTTTATGATTACAATTTCAAGAAAGGAAAAATTTGTCAGAAAAAAAAATCTCAGAAAGCTTTTATTTTGCAGGTATTACCTGCAACTGATTAGTCCTAACTAATCACTTGATCAGTTAGCAGTGTCTAAAGAAGTGGAAGTCAAGAAGTCTGTTCAGATGTTGGATTTGGAAATAGCAAAATGTGTCCCAGAAAAATAATTATAATGGTCGTATGAGTAACGACAATTTGTACCTTTGCTCTGGAGTGTGTTAGTGCAACTAGTCCTTGGCACATGTGTTGACACAGCCCTGGGTGCTGAGGCCATGAACAGCAATACAGTCTGAGAAAGCTTCCTGCAGAGGAAGGGTAGCAGGAGGGTTACAGCATCCACGGGTCTCCAAGGGGACCGAGAAGAGAGGGCTTTTCAAGCTTGGCTGCTAGGAAAATGATGTTTTAGGATGCTGTTTGAAACAAAATGGAAAGTTTGGAAGAAATCTTAAAATGGTAACAAGCAAACAGTAACGCAAGTGTGACTGCACAAAATATAGCTGTAGGATATACAAGTGGTGTGACTTGATGTATAGTTTGATGTGTTGTTGACTCCAAGTCAAGGTACATGTTGCAAGTTCCAAATCAGATTTTAGTCACTTTTTGAATGTCTGTTTTTCCTGGTGAGCTCTACACATAACCACTGGGGCACAAAAATGCTAATTAGAGAACAAGAAACAGAGGCGAAATTAGTATTTTAAAATGACGGAGTAGAAGTACAAAGTAAAGCAAAGAATATAACTTGAGTTTCCTCATAGTGTAATGCAACACAGAGATGCTCATGTTAGTGCAGGCTTTGGGATTCCTACACGTAGGCTGAACTACATTGCTGAAAATTTGAAAACTTACCCTAGAAGAGAAAAACAAATCTAATTTGCATGTGGTATTCTGTCCTTTCAGAAAGGAGAAATATCTTCTGTTATGAAGCTAATGAAAAATTGTTACTTTTGGCAAAGTAATCTTGCAGACAACAAGGAGGGAAAACACCATAGTGTCTGAAAATTTTGTTTACTCCACTGATCAGGGACAAATGTTGTTTGCATATTGCATTATCATTTAAAAATCATGGCATATTTACTACACTGCTACTAAAAGCAAACTCTGTAATATTTGTTGTTACAGTTTCAATTTTTGCCTTTCTTCTTCCTGAGGCACTCTAGAAAAAAGATGGAAATTAAAGAAGTATTGCTTTATGAAAAATTGCAAGTACTGTAAATTACAAGTGTTGCTAGAGTTCCTTTGAATTATTCAATGCTTTTTTAAGGTTTTATGCTCTGTGTACAACAGTGTCTATGTTTATTTGATCTATTATTTTTATATAGTTGTTTGACACTTCTTTATGAAAAAGAATAAAAGATGTGAAGCTGATCCGTGTTGTCAAACTTTTATCATGTCCAAACATTTTATGGTATCTTTATGTTTCAGATCAAAGTAAGCTAGGTTATCTTTTTTGCTTGTTTGATTTAATCTGACAAAAAATAACACTATTTTAGAATACTTTTTACATGTGCAGATGTTTGGCAAAAGGAAGTGAGAAGTTTAATTGTTCATTTTTAGCACAATATTTATTCTCTTAAGAATATTTTTGGAGGTGTAGTTTTGTTTTCAGAATTTGGTTGTGAAGTATACACAGGAGATCCTATACTTCCACATTTGTAAAACAACAAAAAATCTAGTTTGGGGAAAAATCATAGTAAATAATGTTAATTTTTTAAAACTATATAAACTGGAAGCTATATTTTTAATATGAATTCATAGTTACAGTACTGCCTTTGGTTCCAGCCAGTAGTATCTTTGTTACGTTTGTTTGTTGTAACTTAGTATTTTACGACTCTACTGTCCAAGTCCTCAGTTGATATCGGTGGAGGGTCTGGTGCTGGAAATTAGTCATTGCAATCCAAAAGGATAACGGTAGCAGTGAACTTGAGCAGTTTTTCTGTATAGATTGTTACCAAAGTTTGAAATATTTCTGGGTCACTTTGTAGAATATATTTGCATTATCTTGATATTTGGATCTGTACAATATCAATTGCATTAAATTATGTAAACAGAGAACATACCCGAAGCTGGTTAGAGAATCAGTTCATTTTCTTACTGTGGACAGGAGGGCGCTTTAGGAGACGGTGTCTCCCCAGGGGCTGTGCTGACCCTTTTTGGTATCCCACTTCTAGTGCAGCTTCTGGCTGCCTCCATGCATTTTGCTCCCACCTGTATGAGAGCAAACATACAGCTTTTCATTTGATGTGAAAATACACGGGTCCCAAGTGCTTCTGCAGGAAAAACTCCTGGAGACTGTAGCTCTTAGTTTGCCTCGGAGTAGGTAGCCTTTTTCAGTTTATCACATGCAGAAACATTTCTAAAAAAATTTATTTATAAAGAAAGTGTCTGTGACTGCTCAGTTAGGGGGAAATACATCACTTACGTTTAGATCCAATAAACTCTAGTCCATTGGGAGTGCATTAAAAGAAATGGCAAATAGATTGACTTAAACCTGCAAGAAAAACTGTCAGGAGTGAAAGTGTTGCCCTGTGCCCTGCTATGTGTGAGAGACAAAGAGCCAGTTTGGAGAAATCCTGAGTCAACGTCGTTCCGAGCAAACCTGGCATACGACGGTTTTCCAGCTTCTGTCATGGTCTTGAAAAATGTATTCTGTTGTAAAATGGTAATGCAAGAATTGTATTTTATGCCACATATACATCGTTTAATAAGGAAATATCTATATTAAAGATTTCTGGGGTCCATCAACGTGCATTTTCATAGTAAGGCAAGCTTTATAGGGAGTCTGTGTTTGGAACGTTTTCCTCGGTGATTCCCCGCGCCCTAAAGCCTGTCGGTGCTGTAAGGACATTTCATCAGTCAAGTTTACCTGGCTCACATAGGTGAAGGCTTCAGTCTGCATTCTGACGTAAGAAAATCATACACAGTTGTTTCTTATCTATCTCTTCCCTGAATTGCTTTTAAGCAGTTAAGGCGGATTTTAAAAAAATGACTTAAATCTGATTATTTGGAAATCGGTGAGAACAGGAATCAGGAGGATTTGTTCTCTTGCTTGTTTAGGGTTAGTAAATCTGTAGCTGTTATCCTTGTTATATGTGTTGGAATATATGAAATTTTGACCAGGCAGGAGAACATTCATCCTACAAAAGCTTAAGCTTGTATAATTTGTAATTGAAATTCTGAATGCTAATTCACATATTCTGTACTGAATACTAAAAATAAGGCAAAGCACATAATTCTGTCTAAAATTAATAAACTTAAGGAATATATTAATATATAGCTTTGAAACCATTTGTCTATAAACTTCTTTTGTTTCTCTTTGAAACTCCATTCCACAAAATGGAAAATTTGTAATGATTTAGATGAGTACTGTTTATGGGTTCAGCTGCTTTTCCCTCTTTGTGCAAATAATATTTAGGATAGATGCAGTAAATCTGTAGAAATGTACTACACATATTTCCAAAAAAGATTACCAAATTGGCATTGGTAAATGATGAAATTAGGAGAAGAGCATACATTTTATAGGAAAATAGCATCATGATTTGAAAAAGAGTGATAGTGAAAGCCACCTTTTGCTTTTATGGCCAAAGCAAAAGGGAGCTAAAGGAAATTTTACTTTTGGAAGAGGTAAGCAGTAAATGAGGATTGGGAGCTTTGCTACAACTACTACTGTACTTCAGTGGCTGTCTAATCATATACAATTATGCATGTAGATAGATATTTCTGATTTTACAGTGCAATACTGTAAAATGCCTCACCATCAATCCTTTTATATCTTCTTGGCATTAATAAAGTTATGAGCCACCTTCAGTTAATGATCAATGAACTGTATGTCCAAACAGAATATATAATTTACTTTTTTACTGAAAAGTAAGCTAAGCTGATATGATATATTTCAGCCATCATAGTAAATTACAAGAGAGGGATTTATTGCCCCATTTGCATCCTAAATCCACTGTTTTGTAGTGACCACCTGAAAAAAAAAAAAAAAAAAAAAAGATTGTCACTCATATTGGAATAATCTGGGATACCATGGATAAAAACGGAAGTAAAACTGCTACTGAAACTTATTTTAGTTTTGTTTATTGGGTAATTTTATGAAGGGATTTAACTTTTTTAAACTAGCAAATGTAGTTCCTAAATGTGCACTGACCCTGGTACTTGTGTTTTCTCTGAGCCGGTCTTCTCCTTTTTGCGGATGCAGTCAAAGGTTCTGCCTTTGCTTTCTGCTCAGACTTTGCAGTTGTCACCTCTGGGAGTTGGGTCAGCCTCACCCACTTGAGGTATATCAAAAATATCGGCCATTCCCTGGCTCTTGCTGCTCAATCTTTGCCTGTTTTCTGAGAGAGGAGGAGAAGCGCGTAGGAATTGTTCCTCTCTCTCTCTTGAACACAGGGGCCGGGTGTCTGAGTGCAAGAAAAAAGGGCAGAGAAATGGCAGCGTTACACGGCCCAGCTCACGATCCAACCTTCCTGCGTTGTCGGTGTGGAATAGAGAGGAGAATCTTTGCTTTAAATTTATTTCTAAGGAGACATAATTCTCAATCCTAGCTGATAGTTTCCTGCAAATAGGATTGGACATTGTTATTTATTTATTTTTACTAGAATACTGAATTTAAACTGGAGCTGTACTAAAATAAAATGTTTTCTTTGTGTCTAAATTAAGGGCAACTGCAAGCAAAAATATGTTTTCTGGTGAACTTAAGCAGCTAATTCAGATCCGTGTTGAGGGCAATGCTTGGTTTTGTGTTTGCCTTTCAAAACCCGTGCGTTGTTCATATGCCTGAGAAGTGAAAGTTTGCTTGGATGTTTAAAGGTGCCTGGGGAATTGAAATGTTCAACATTCATTTGAATTAATGGGACTTTTGGATGTAACCTTCTGAAATGTTTCTGCAAATCTCAGTCTGCTTTTTTGACGTGCCATTTCTTTCTCTAGTTGGTTAATTGTTGCGTTCTTGCCCTAATTTGCTCTGAATGAAAATTCGTACTGTTCTCTTTCTGTTTTCTTGAATAAGAGTAAGCATCGTGTGGGAAAACCGCTGACAAGAAATGCAGGGACTTTGTTAAATGTGTTACCACTACACAGAGATGGAAAGGGCTTATTTCGTGTGTGTTTCCCTGCATGTTTTGTGGAACGGCTCGTTTCCTTGCCTGCAGTGACAGAAGTGGACTCAGTGTAGGGTGGCTATTTCCGGCACTAACACTATGGCAATTTTAGTTTTGCTAGGGATAAAGTTTCTGAAGGAAAACCGAAAGCAGCTCTTGTTGCAAGAAAGGAAAAGATGCTGGCTTTCCAAAGAAGGCCGCGGGCAAACAAGCCCTAGACTCTACTTGTATCAGCCCTCGATCCGGTGCATAGTTTTCATGGGCTAAGGAGATTTCTGTAGGGAATTTTTGCAGTCAGTATGAAAAAAAAATGTCAAATCTTGTTGAGTTGAAAGGCAGAGAAAGGAATATAAGGTGCATAATACTGAACTCCCACTGTGCTGAAAAGATGCAGATTAATTTAGTTCTGAGTATTGTCCACGTTTCATAGATCTATTGACTATACCTGCATTGATCCAGCTCGGCATAGCTCATCTGTATGCATACTCCTTGACAGAGGCCTGTGGTAACTGGTTTTGTAGGCTGACTGAGAAGCTACTTCTACATTGCAGAAATCAATGTAATACTTGACATGAATACGGATATCCTGTAAAATGTGTGTAAATATGGTCCTGACATAGAGCATAAGTGTAGCTGTAGCAGGCCTAGCAAGACTAATAACATTAAGTCTGAATGGGCAACCCAGCCACCTTCGGATGTTGAGCACCTGAGAGACGACTCGCCAGGTGAGGGCTCTGTGGAAAATGAAGCCCACAGCTGCAGCTTGTACAACCCTAAAAGGATTATATCCGAGCGGAGGAGCCTAGGAGCATGCAGACCAAAGGCTGGGCTGAAGGAGCAGATGTGCTAACTAGCAACTCAGTCCCTGACCTAGAAGGATTAATGGAACATCCTATATGGATGGTGGCATACGGACTGGTGGAGTGTGCAAATATGGACTGGATGGAATTAGAAAAATCAGGACCTGGTGAAGAGTAAGTTCGCTAGCCCCTGCTCCTCGATTGCCACCACAAATGGTGCCTGAGCCGGGACCCTGAGGGTCCCGGGACAGAACGGACGATTGGGGGAGATTGTATGGTGGGGCAAGGGATCGTACGGTGGGTCCTCGTCAGGACGGACGACGGGGAACGTCCGTTAGCAGTCGCATGGAAGAAGCTCCAGGAACCGAGAGGGGAATGTGCCTTTGGGAGCCGGGCTGCCGAGGGGGGAGCTCAGCAGGATGGACGGGGGAAGTGTCCATTAGCAGCTGCACGGAAGAAGCTCTAGTAACAGAAGGAAGGGGTGAGCGTGCCTTGGGGAGCCAGGCTGCCGAGAACCGTGGGGGGAACCATGGCAAAGGAGCAGGTGACTTGATAAAGACTCTTCTCGCTAGCCCCTGCTCCTCAATTGCCCCCACAATAATCTTGAAACAATGAAGACTGCTTTTTTTTTTCCAGAAGTGTGTATTTGTATATTCAAGTATATTTTCATTTCAAATCCTTTTATTTCCAGGCTTCATAACTTTCCAAGTATTAATTATTGTGTGGTAGTGATTATTGCTAAACAGAATGAACCTGGCTTTTTTATTCTTTGGTTTCCATGTGTTGAGAGCTTTATTTCTGTGTGACTGCACAGAGCAATGGAATTGGATTATCACAACCTTTCCCAAATTTCCAAGGCAAGAGTTTAAATTAGAAAATACCTGGCACCCTATTTGCTCTCTGCAGATAGGATGAAAATAACCCTCAATATGTAGTCCTGATTCTCCTAGGAATGCTATTTCAGCCAAGACATATTTCATTTGGAAGACAGAGTTAGACATTTTATACCACCCTCCTTGTAAATAGTTCTGAATGTGTTTATTTGCTGACTTTCCTTAGGAGGAAAAGACACACGTCTGGACATCTTGCTGAAAAATGTTGGTGTTATCCAGTCTGGAGGTGGCAATACCACCACGTGATCCATGTGACAGGATGTAACCAAACATACGTAGTATTTCGGATGCTTCAACTCTTGATACGGATGCCAGGTATTTCCAGAGAGCTGTTTGTGATCAGGGCAACAAAGTGGAAAACTTAAAAATACATATATATAGTATATTTGAATAATGAATATATCTGAAAAAAAAAAAAGATTTGTGTGCTGGAAATGCAATATTATCACTAAACTATTACCGGCTACCTCAAAACAGTTCCATTTTATCACTGAAAGTACGTTGATTTTTGATTAGATAAAACTCTTGTCACACAGCAAGGTAAAAATGTCTATATTGGTAGATGGTACAGATTTTGGATTCTTGATTTGATCTGAGGGGACAACCGTCGCCATGAGCCAAGCTCTGGCGGAGCAGCCATTCGACTATTCCCTGCTCCCTGTTGCGCTTTGTGCGACGGAAGGGAGAGCCGCCAGCAGCTCCCGCTCGCAGCTCAGCAGAGAACGCCGCAGACCTGGCGGCAGCTCCCCGGCTCTTGCAGGGAGCCTCCCTGCAAAGGCTCCTCGCAGAGGAACCCCCTCTCTGCGTCCCCGTTCAGGGTGAGCTGCTTTGGGAGTAAATCACTGATGACGGTTCAGGATACGCAACCATTTTTCTTGGATGGAATTGTCCCGCTGAGGTGTCCGTGGTATGATGAAATAATTCATTTGAATAACATGTTCTGTGGGGACTCTCATATCTGTGTGTGCCTGGTTAAATTCCTATTATGGGCTTTCAGCAGATGTCTTAATTAGATGTGTCATTATTAAAGAGATTATTAGGCGGATTAAATCCAGCTCCTCATTCAGCTTTTAAAATGTACAGGAATAAAAGAAAAGGCTTGATTTGGCATGAGCAAACTACAAAGTATGCCTGTCACACCCAAAATAGAAATATTCAGGTAAACTAGACTCTAAACAATGAATTTACATGCAGGCCTGATAATCCAAGGTGCCCTCATTTAGTGAGTATCAAACTTGCTCACATAGTCTCTCAAATCCAAATTTAAAGTTTCTGGGACATTGAGATTTAGTTCCACAATTAGGAGTAATCTCCGTGTTTAGATTGCAGGATAGTTTGTACTTCCTGTATTCATATATATATATATTTCTTTTTTTCTGTGCTCATTATATTTTTTTTTTCTGTTGGATTATGCTATGTGTTTGGAATATGCTTTTCTTACTGTAATAGCTTATTAATATAGCAGCTTCTACAAAGAGGCCATAAGAAGAGCAAAGGGGGGAAAAAAAAACAGGCATTGATTTATTAGCTGTCCTCACAGTGTAATCAAGAGAAAAGCCAGGAACTTCATTGCAACCACAGTATAGCCAGAAGCCGCAGAAAACCTGAGCGGTAAATGGCACAAGTGTTGATAGATTAACAAAAAATATCAAAACAGAGTTTCTGAGAAAGTTTGTGTGATAGGGAAGGGAGAAAGGAGAAATAAACGTAACCACAGAAGAGCTTATTGCAGTTTCTGGTTTTTGGAAGCTGTAAATACAATTCTAAGAAGATTTTATCCACGTGTCTAAACTACGTATGGCTGACTAGAATGGGGGGATATTGTAGTTTTGTTCTTTCCTTTCCCTGCGGGTGGGAGGGAGTATTAGCAAGGGATTTTGCGAGAGAGAATACTTTTTTATTCTTATTATTTTCGTCTTTATGCATCATTTACATTTATACAGAAAATATACGTTTATATACATACATTTTGCTGACAAAATATGTAATGTTTAATACTGACGGAATAGGAGTTGAACGTTAGTGTTAAGTGCTGCGTGCAATATAGAATGTGTTACTGGATCGTTCACTATCTACCCTGTAGAAAATATAAGCATATGTCAGTCCAAACCCCTTGTTTTGTATCTCTGTCTGTCTCTGCTATATGCTTTGCTATCATGAGCCCATGAAATTGGGCATACAGCTGATGTCTCTGGATGAAAAGCTATATATTTGAGATTTACTCACAGAATGGAAATCCCGCTGTTCAATTCATCTGCAAACACTCCGAATGCAGTTAGCTGAACCTCTTAGCACGCTTCACTGTTGAGCCATAATACTTGCACTTAGTCACTCTTTAACAAATTAAAGTACATTCTAGATCTCCAAAGTGTCATGCCAATAATTTGTCTAGCTAGACATACTTTCGTTATCCATCAAGATTTGATGGCAGCTTTTAAAATTAGAACCATTAGAATATCCTACAAGTTTCCTTTCATACATTCCTTTCCTGTTGCCTCATCCATTCATTTTTATGTCTCAGAAATTAAATATTCAACTGATTTGTCATAGCCTTATCATTAAATGTGATTGTCTCTGGTAAAATTAATCTTCCTATTATCCCTGCAACAGGCCTTATTTGTTGTATCTGCTATCAGCCCTATATATTGATGCTAAAACAGTATTTATATACTGTGGACAGTAAGGAACACGTGGTTATAGACACTTAAATCAAAAACATGATGATTTGTAACTGTCTGTGTCTTTAGATGATTGATTATATTTAACACATTTCTAAAAGCATCTTGTAGAAAAATATATAGAAATAGAAAATTCCTTCGGATTTTCCTGAATCTGTTGAATTGGTTAAAACATGGTGTTAGACTACAAATGCTTTTGTTTTCAAGAGGATTTCACTTTATAAGAGTATTATTGAATTAGGAACTTTAATCACTAGTGTATAATTAAATGCTTATGTGGAGCAAACTTTTTTTTTTTTTTTTTTCTTTTTTACTTTAAAGGCTTGTTTGCAACTATTAAGTGTCACTGGGGGCTTCCAGTGACCAGGCAGTTTTGCATATTACCTGCATTTTTGCGCGATTGTGACCTCAGATGTGTATCACATTCTTTGTTATATACATGCGATTCCACACACTTTAGTGGATTTGGGAATGCGCTAGCTTAGAGTTGGGTTAACGAAGCAGCTTGTACAGCTCCATGCCGTACCGGTTGTTGCTCATTGTTCAGCAGAGTAATGTGATCGCACTAATGGAATTGTTACTTTTATTTAGCTCATGTGAGAAAGAGTACAACTTGTTCTTATAACCAGTTAGCATTTCTAAAAGTTCATCAAAAATTCAATGCTAATGACAGGTGCATCAAATCAGCTGATATAAATAATGTGGACTTGTGGCAACATTTTTGTCAGCCAGAACTGATACAGATATTAATTTGAGAAAGATTTATAGGCGGATAAGCAAAATCTCTCTATTAAGATTTTCTGAAAATTAGGTGTCAGATGCCAGCCACAAACCTCATCTAGCAAAATATTCCATGTTGTTTTATATCTAAATTTCACTGGGAGAAACTCAGTGGGAAATGTTACTTGTCTTTTCTGCAGGCAGCCTTGCACAAAGCTCAGGTATTTGGCCTCTGTGTTTTCACAGCTGTGTTTTGGTTTCTTTTCAATTTATGTGCAATTGACATGACAGTGGAACTGGAGTGGAGTAAGTTCCATGTATTTTGCACTGTTTATTCAAAAATCCTTCCAGAAAAATATTCGTTCTTTTCTGTTAAGCTGCAATTACCAATTTCTGTTATGTTCAGTGGATGACCAAAGGATGATCATACCTAATTTCATTTGTGACCTAATAGCTTTCTAATTTGTCATCATTTCGGTGGTAACACTTGTTGATTCATGTAAGAAAATAAAATCAGCGTGTGCAAAATACTTTTAGTGGGTCTGCAACCCAGATGTCGTTTGGTATTTGGACTAGTCTGAAACTTAGATTCGCTTCATGAAATTACTTGCCTTGAGCTAAGGAGACCTAATTTTGATATTTTCATATGAAGTCAAAGGCAGTTTGAATATATGAGAGTAATTGTTCGAAGTAATTTCACTGTGAAAGTAAGTTCTAGTTAAGTTTCAGTGTGAAAATAAAGGACAGTTCATGGGCCTGATAATTCCGGGATTCTTCCAAGCCTGAATTGAATTTAAATTTGAGCAATGTGATTTCAGCAGGTTAAGGAATGAAGAATGTTTTCTCACGAGTCTTGCTGAGTGAAAGTGCTGCTTTTTTGGTATCTGCTACAGAAGCTTTATTTTAGAGAAGCATTATTATTGACTATAATTCTGTCCCTTCAAAACAGATGTCTTGAAGGTATGACAAGGTCATACCTTGATGCTTTGAAGCTGTGTGTGTTTTTTTAGGAAATTCACTTCCAAGTAGTTATTTTTGCTTGATCTTCCTATGTAGATACAGGAGTAGAAAGCTAAGTTTATTAACGAAGAGTTGAAAGGAAGAATTCTTGCTAATGCTATTGATATTGTTCAAATGTAAAAAGGAGAAAGCGAGGGGGAAAGAAAAACAATTTCTTATCTGAAGATCAAGCCCATAATCTGTTCTATAAAAAGATATGTTTTGTTTTGCTTTTTGAGTAAAATCTAGGTTACTGTTGTAACATTTTGATCATGTTATCAGTTTAAATCTGTTGATTGTTTACCCTTCCCAGTTTGTGGTTTCAACTGTGTAATTCCTATGACTTCTGATAAACTGTGATGATAGGAATTGAGCTGTTTGGTTGCTCTTCAAACACTATTTTGTGTTAAGTATACCACTGTAGTCAGAGGATTGCCTGTTTCCATTGGCTTACATTTCTTAGCTGTAAAGGGTTTTCACTGGACAGAAAATGGAAAATCTTTCAATAGTTTCATAGTAGGAATTAACAATGCAGCTATATTTATGTAAATTATATGGATTTAGAACAGTCTCGTGGAGTAAAACAAATATGTCTGATAAGAAAACTTTACTGGAAAAGATTGCTGTATCTCTTGTCTCTTGTTGATTGCTAATAGAACACTTTTATGTTCTGAATTTTCATCACTGAGCTATTATTTTGACAGGTCCTAGATGAAGTACATTCTAGATATTTTTCCTTTAAGAAAGTAACTTACAAGAAACAGATTTATTCTTTGCCTTGCTCATAAGTTTTAGACCCATCAAAAAGTCCTCTTTTATCTGACTTCAGATTGTGTTGATTGTCAGTCTCTTTGGAGTAGTTTAAATAGCATTCTTCCTTGTCAACTTCTTTCAAGAATAATCTGAAATTGCATAAAAAAATTCAAACATTTCAAGAGTTATACAATAGTAAGATATATTTCCTGTGAAACTTGGGATGTGAATTTAATATCCTTCAATGGTATGCAAAATAAGGTTATTCTATAAGCTGAATCTCAGGTATCCATTTCAACATGGCTTACTAAAGTTTCTTAATTAAGGATATCTTCATCTGTTTTAGGAGACAATAGTTCAATAGTATCTAAGACAGACTAGTTCAAGAAGCTGGTTTTGCCCATGGCTTACAAAGCAAAACAATTAAGGTATTGGAAAGGAACAACATTTGTCCTATAAGATGACAGAAGAATTACCTTTTTAATTTCATTATTGTCTTTTCAGTTTAATTTTGTTATTGCCAGCTCAAAAGTAGAACTGGAGCTAATAAGACTCAGCCCATTGTTAGCCTTTTCATAAAGTCATTAGTGTGGGGACGTTATCTGATGCTTTCTTACACAGGCACAGTGCCACGGGCACCCACGTTACCAGCTGGGACCTTCACACCTATGGGCACAAAACAAGAGTTAAGATTCTTTTCCAAGGAGTCCCAGGACTCGGCCTGCTTTTGGTTTTGGAGTAGCTAACTGTAACCTCTGGATTGTGCTTTCTGGATGTGCTCATCTTTTCTTTTCCTGTTAACCTAATAAGACATTAATTTGTACTGAATTTTGGGGTGAGGGGGGCAATTTTTTTCTACTGTGGAGTTAACTTCTGCCTTTCTTGACTTATGTAATGTTAAATAATTGGAATATATAGGTTTCCAGTAGCATTAAGGTTTAAGAATTTGTTTTGAAGATTTTGCAGAAATAGAGTTTTTATTCCATGTTTCTAAGCACTGTCAAGAGCTATAAAATTTTGCTCATTTCTTTGGGAGGAATGACTTACTAGAATGTCTAGCAATGTTGTCAATTTTTATTTTATATTACAGCTATTTTACAATTATTTGACTGTAGTTAGTGGGAGAGAAAAATAGCAGAAGTTATACTGTAGCAGTAGAAGATAGTACTGTAGAGGTGTTTTCATTTGTAGAAAAGAATTACCCATTATTCACTATAAGGAATGATAGAAGTTCTCTTACTGTTTAATTTTAGGAAAACTTTCAAAAGCTAATGTTTAAAAAAAAAAAAAAAGGCATAAAAGCCTCTTCCATAGTCATATTACATTCTTAATAGTATTACACTGATGGTAGTTATTTTTGAATGGGACAAATATCATATTACTGCAATGAATTCCTTGATTAGAATTTAAGGAAATTTAAATTTCAAGCTGTGAACTACACGGAGTTTTAAGAAAAGAAAGATTTCTTTTTTTTCCCTCTGTGAAATACAGGTAGTTTGGTACGTGCTGAAGCAGGATGTGCTGCGTGACACCGAAGTGAAGTGGGAAGACTCTGCTATTAACATTTTTCAGGGGAATGTGATGGTTACGAATAAACCTCTGGGGGGGGGACACCAGGGAGCATATTTTCCTGTTGGATGTGCCCTTGAAGATATCGCAGCCTTTCTAAAGCAGCAAGAAATGAATGTGTTGCTGTTTGTTTGCTCTACCATTATCTCCATATTTATTTTTACATCTCAAATTCCAAGAAAAGATAGTTACCTCTTTCAGGCATTTGAAAGCAATATTAAAAAAATAAATCATTTCTAACTAGAAACAAACGTGGTCATAGCATAACACAGAAGTATTAGAGGGGAGAAGTAGATCAAATTTATTACTTTGTTTAAAGAACAACTCTGATGAAATGGATGAAAAGATTGATCCGAATCTGCAAAGCAAGAGTGTAGACCTGAAGTAACTTGGCTGAAGGAAATAGTATTGCTTAATGAAATAGTATTGCTTAATGAAATGATCTTGCTTTGCCTGAAACCTGCTCAAGGTAAGTAAGGACAGCTGTACGTCATCTTCATCTTTAAATGTATCCTGGGGGTGAAATTTGCTTTAAGCAAAGAATTACAATAGGTAGCACAGAATATATGTATATTTTTAATATTTATATTTTCCAAGTTTATTTTACATTGCTGGAATGATTCTTGATTTATTTGGGGATGTGACTGGACTAGACTGATGTTTAAAAATAGACACATAGCCAGATTGTTTTGATTCTAAAGCTGGTCTGTAAATAAAACAATTGACAGATTAAATAACATAATTAGAGACTTGCGTTGTAAAGGGTAAAAAAATAAACCTGTGAACCTTAACTTGTTCCTCTTGAAGTCACCTGTGAAAATTACAATCACTTTCACTTTACCTTTGCATACATATGTATTTCTTTAGTGTATTTTTTTGTGCGTTTATTTGAAAATTTCCGTCCGTTCAGAAGTCCCTGTAGGAAAGAGCATAAGGGGTTTTAATGCTGCCGTGTGCCGCGGCCTCCCTGCGAGGCTGCCCGGTGCCTTGGCCTGGGTCGGCCTGGAAAGGCAGCATCTAGTTTGGCTGTGGTCCTGGAACAGACAAAGGCAGCAGTGACCGCTTGTCCTGGTTTTCAGATGCTAGAAAACAAAACAGCTGAAAAGAAATTAGAGAAGCTCTAGAATCTTCTTTTCTGTGGTCCTTTCAAATGAGTTTTTGCATTCCTCGTGCATACATGAATGATGACTATGTGAAATATGAGTCCTCCAAAAGTGGTCGTAATGTTCGGCTCAGTTGCTTGGTACCACGGGCGTGCAGGGAAGTACAGTGCATTTATGGTTCCATCTGGCAAGAATCTGCAGTAATGAACTCGTGTTGTTGTTTTGCCAATTTAACACTTCATGAAATACTGAAGTGCCACTTGCGTGTTCAGAAAGGATTTCTGCTAGTGATTGTGTGTGAAGCAATTCAAGTTGAATACAGTGATTTTGCACTGTTTGTTTAATGATATGAAGAGCAATAATAGCAATCATAACAAAATCATCTGTGCTTCGATATTAGTGTGGAGAGAGTTGGAGCTGAGGTAGGGCTGACGGAGCGCCTGCATCCCCCAGCGTGCGACCGGCCGCGCTCTCCGGCAGAGCCACCGAGGTGATTTACCTCTTGGCAGTTTAGATCCCTGCAGATTCAGCCTGTTTATATCAGCTCTTCAGTTTGCATATAGTGCTTTCCAGAGAAGAATAAGCTGGGGAATTTTCTGTCGAATTCTGGAAGGAATTCACTTCAGCCAGGCCAGCGGTCTTGCAGTCTGGCTTTCTGTCCTCTTCTGAAGAGGAAGTTTCACTTGCTCGTGGAAAGCAAACGTTAAACCGACTTACTTGACTACTTTGAAGATGCCTTTAACATATGCCTAGGCTCTAAATGCGTTCGTCACAGTAATACTGCACGTGCTATTTGCATTAGTATTTATGAGTATTTTATAAAACTATAAAACAGCAAGTTTGCTTTGAAAGAGAGACATTGCCTGGCACTGCCAACACCTACTTGACCAGGGACAAAGATGCTGGCTAGAGCTGAACATCAGAGGGTCAAACAGGCTGCAGCTGCTTTGTAGCCTTTACAAAGAAGCAGTGAGCTTTCAACCAGAATTGCTTTGTGTGGCTTCTTCAAATTCTAATATTTTTACAACATCACTTTTCATTCTGAGGTTGGTTTATTTTTTGTCAGAATTCCTTAGAGGTCTTTTTAGTTGATTTTATCAGTTTTATTTAATACAACCCATTCTTATGTGCATATGTTTTCCATCTTTTGTGTGGACACAGCTTATGACACGAACTTTCTCCTAGCTTAATAAAGGTATCTTAAAGTATTATTTTAACATGGCTTAAATCACTATATTAAGGACAACTTTTTTTCCCTGTTTGATACTATATGGATTGAAATCAGCTGGGATGCTCAGGTCAGCAAAGTAGAGTTTCAGCTAGAGGAACAGTTCCAGTTGGAGCAATGCAATATGTATGTATGTTCCTTTTTGTTACTGAAATTTTTGCATTTTTAAATTGTTCAATGTCTATTTGATTTTTTTTCAAAGATTTTTTTTTTTTTTTCCTGAAGCAAAGCAAAGAGTGAATGGACAGAAGTGGATAATTTAGAAGGAAAAAAGGGTTGAGTTTTCTGGAGAGTAAAGATAGCAAAGATCAATTTCAATATCAGACATCCTGCAAAGAATTTATTTTAAAATCATTATGTGTACTGTATGTGTGTTCCTGTAGAAGTGTGCATAGATAGATTTTTTTAGGTTACTGTAGTTTAGGAGAAAATAGACAGGAGGACATAGAAAAGTCAACAAGCCATGTGAATGGTTAGTTTGCGTATTTTACTATTTAGACTGGAATAAAACCTCACATAGGGCATGTTCTTTCAGCCAGATACTCTCTCTTGCTACCTTTAATATGAAGTCCCCCTACTCTTAGGGCATTGGCTGCCCCAGGAGTTGCTCAATTAATAGAGACAATGCTGCTGCTGCTGCTGATAATAGTACTGGTAAGAGCAGTACCTTTATGATTTGGAACAAAATGGAAGGTTTTTCAGACAATGATGGGCTGAAGCAGAGCTCCTTGGATGCATCCTTGGATGGATGATAAAGAATGCTCCTTGGAGCATTCTTTGGACACTGCTTTCCATGGGGAGTTTTGAGTACCTGGCTTTATTCTGTTGCTCAGAGAGTTGACTAGGAAGTCTCTGTGCTAAAGAGCTAGGAATAGAGTTGTAAGTGTGGCGGCTGCAACGAGCAAGGCTGGCATGGAGCTGACAGCACTGGAACTCTCCTGGCAGCCCCAGATTGGCACCATCTGGATTGCACCACTCATAATGGGATCATATGTGTACATGCAATTAGTTTATGTCAGTAGCTATGGGGATTAGATAAAATTATGGAGCAGTAAATGCTGCTTTGAAACCAGCTTGATTTTGTAAACTCAACTTGAAAGCCACTGTAATTCTGGCAATTACCCTAGGACTGTTGAGCTTAGAGGCAAAAACAGGACTCTTAGAACATATCACCTCCTCTCCTGGGGCTGAAGAGCTTTTTGGATGCAAGGTGATTTGGAGGAGGTGTTTTTGTAAAACTAGATGAGTGTGGAATGGAATATCAGAAGATGGAGTGAGAGAAGGGAGGGCTATTGGGAATGATGACCAGTGGGGCTGAGTGTGGCAAAAGCAAGGAGGTAAAGGTTAGTAAAATTGAAATAATAGATTTCTACAAGTGATTCCTTTATTAGTGTGAGAATTTCTGACAGTTGGCATGTGTAGTCAGATGAATCTTTAATTAACGTCTGCTTGCTTCTCCTCGATGAATTAGCCTAACATCCGCCATGTGGACTAGTGATTATTTTTATTTATATTGACAATTACTCAAGGACTATTTTTATGTAATAAAAATCATCTTGGAATAAACGTAGAGGCTTAGTACCCCTCTTCCCAAGGGATTACAGGTGAAATTCTGAGGTGATGTCAATAGTGAATCAGCTGACGATGGCATAAATGTCTCTCTCAGTGGAGAAATGACTCACAATGTACATCCGAATAGAAATCTCTAGTGAATTTGCTCTACTTTCCTCTGGGACTGAAAGAACTGGTCTGTGTATTCTTTTCAATCTGTCAAAAACTCGACATCTTTATTATCCACGTTTGACTTTTTAAACGGGGAATGAAAGAAAAAAATATTGCTCTTTCATGCAGGTAAGATTCCCTTAGTGAGTAAGCCTTGACTTATTTGACTAGTAGAAACAGTACCTAAAGTAGCACTGTTCTAAGAATATTGGCTTTGGAGATCCAGGGAATAAACGCATAAATGAGAAGACACTTTTATAAAAAAAAGAAATGCAGAGCAGTATTCAGCGGAATTATTCTTGGTGGAAACACGGGAGGAAATCTTTGAGCATTAAATATTATGGACACTGATATTTTCAAAAACATAAGGACTTAAAGTAAGTGCCCTGCTTTCTATGTCATTGTTAGTAAGTTTTTATATTGGTGGCCATGGTAATTACAGAAGTATGGCTGGATAGCACAACTTTAAGAAAAAGCATTTATGAGTAACAATTTCAGTTTTCCCACACAATATATATGATACAAATTGTACCTCTGATTTTGTGGTAATTCTGATTCTCTCTGTAAAACCAAAAAAGAAAAAATATCAAAAACCTCAAAAAATTTTTGAGATAATTTCCTTTAGCTTCTTCACAGGCAGTGAAAAGTGAAAAAGGAGAGGCAAAAAAATGAGTTCAAGTTAAGAGAGGGTTCAGGACGAGGACAAGAAAAGACAGAGTGGAGTATACAAGTAATAAAGAAAGGGAATAGCATACAGCTTTACCCAAATAGAAAGCACATTTCTTAAAGAGTATCCATCACAACTGTATGTATCATAGTATCATATTTTTACTTTATAATAAAGCATATCATGCTGGCTGTGAATTTTCATAGGAGATAAATTTATACGAAGAAGTTTGAAAGCAAAATAGTTTTGCTTTTGGGTCATCTTAGAAAAAAGGCAGTTGGATTGTGTTATTCCTTTTAGCTTTCTCAGTGTTGTTCCCATTGGGCAGTTGTTTTCCCTCAACAAAATACTGAAGTTCAGCAGTGCAAGCCAAAAATAGAAACGTTCCATATAGCGATGCATCTGTAGAGACTGAATGTGGTCCAGAAGTCTTTTCTTCAGGGTATTGCTCACTTCACAGTTGTTCATCTCCTCCAAACCTATTTCCATCTAAGAACAGGGTGACGCTCTGTCACTGTCAAGTGACAAATAAGTCAAGTGACAAACACAGAGAAGTACAGAATGAATGAATTATTGTCTGGTGAATATTATCTGATTCTTGCAGTAGAAATTAGCTTAATGTATTTTGGGGTGATAGAATGATTTAAAAAATGAAGCGCCATAGTAGTAATTGGATAAATTAATGCCCAGAGCAGGAACGAACAATGCCTAACTTGAACACAAAACCTTTTATTTGTACTGTGTATGTCATAATTTCACATGTAGGTGTTTTTTGTTGGTTGGTTGTCAGTAAGGAACTTTAGTTTTTCTTCATGATCCTTTCTTCCAATACATTTCTCCAGGAATTCAAACGATTGCCAGGAATAAGAACAACAATGTAAACATAAGTGTCATAAATCTTTATCTTCTCATTTTTGTGGAACTTGGAAAGAAAGTGTGACCTCTGCTGAAGGAGGTGTGTGAGCAGGTCAGGATGCTCTAAGGATGATGTCTTCAGTCATTTTGTTGTAGGTGGAAAGATCAGTACTTGTTCTGGCCATATCTTTGGTTTCTGAAAGGAACCCATTAGAATGGGACTCGATGAGTTAATAGATACTGTATCTATATCCCAAAGAGCAGACAGAGATGCACTTTGAGCAAAGTCGCTATCTGCGTAAGGAAAAAGGTTTTCAATATCAGTTGCATTATAAGGCAAGCTTAAGAGAACTGCAAGTCAGAACTTTCTTTCTAAAGCTGAAATGTACTAGGGAATTTATAAATACAGTATATTGAACAATGTAGAAGGGGAAACATACACACATGCAGGCACTACGAAGGCTTCTTGTTTCTCTGTCCTTGAGCAAAATCTGTCTGGGACCAGCCACTGCAAATTGTCTTCCCAAAACCTTATCAACCATCCATGGATGGTTGTTCCAAGCCTTCATCATCTTGGCATCATTTAACAATTCTCTCTGTCTTAATTCCCAGTTTCCCACATGTCTTCTCACTCTCATATCACTCGTTTAATTTTTCTTTCCAGTAGGCTGTTCCCCTCCTAACTCAGCTCACGCTTTCAAATGAATCCTGTCATTTGTTACAATCCCAGTGTTCGCTCTGTTGCCGCTGTTGTTCCCTTTCCCCTACACAGTGTCAGTCCTGCCTGTTTAGACTGCAAACATTTTAGGTAAGAGTTGTCTTCCTGATCACACTGGCTACACTTTCAGCACTACCATGATAAACATGATGAATAATAATCCAATAAAACAATTAAATCTTAGCCACAGTCATGCCAAATATGCTTCTCTAAGTTATATGAAAAAAGACAAATAAATATGTATAAATGACTCTGAGCATGATTATAGTTAAATATGCATTCATATTTCCATGCTAAAATATAATATGCATACATATATGTAATAATTGATATGAGAACTATACTCCCATTACATATCAGTTTTATTTTGAAATGCCAATCATGTTGTCCACAATCAAGGCACTGTATTTTCAAATACTTCTCCCTTAGCAGGTCCATGGATTACAACTGCAGATTTAAATAATAAAACAGGTGTATAGAATTTATATTTTTCTCTGAAGTAGACAGATTTGCCATTTTAATAGAGGAGAAGAATAAAAAGAATTTATTTGTGGTGCATGTGGATAACAGCTTAAAAATGCAGATGTGTTTTGAAATATATTTTGGCTCATCTGGGAACCTAAAGCTTTTGGCCCAGGAAAGAAAGACACATAAAAATTGTATATGAGCCTTAAACTTTAGGTTCCTGGATGTGGCAAAGTATATTTCAATCCCTCCTAACCCCTTATATTTTTAAGTTGATATCCCAATACGTTGCTGGCTTTGTGTTGATTTTATTTTGCTAAGAGTAATGTATTGTAAGTCTCTAGCCTGAGAATGAAAGAGCCATCCTGGATATTATAGCACTGGAGGGAAAAATCTGGGCCTTTGATTAGTTTTGTTGTAGACAGAGACTTTCAGTCCTCTCATCACTTTTAATAGTTACTATGGTTATTTTGAAATGACTGTAGTTTAAACAGTAACTGTTTAAGAAAGTGGTACAGTGATTTCCTTATAAAAAAAAATGTTTATGATGAAACGAAGAAAAAACACAAGCTTCACTAAAATCCTGTTACTGTCCAATGGTTTGTAATTTTGCTATAAGGATCTAATCCATTTTTACAAGATATGCAGAGCTCAGAGCACATACGCTACTCTATTTTTACTGCTGTCATAATGAAAAATTGCATTTACAGAGAGAGGTGGCTTTTTATGCCTTTTGACAAATTCATGGAGTTATCTTTCTACTTGCAAATATTTTCAAAGTAAGAATTGATACCTTTGCACAGATCTGTCTTCTGAGGTGCTACGACGCTTTGAAGTTCTTTGATCATTTTATTTAGTTTGTCACACTTTGGACTATTTAAATACGCTTGGGCATCTTGTTAGACTTAGAAAAGTGGCTAGCAAGGCTCTCTGTGGAACAGAATTCCTTACGCTAGGGTGGGTTGTAGTGGTTTAAACAAAAGACTGGTATAAAAAAATTAAAATGAGGTGACATTCCAGTCAAGCCTGAATGCATTGCTGTCTTTAATGACTTTAAACAAATTGCACTGTAAATTAAATGTAAACTGAAGTCAGATGCTGCCTCGTACTGTCAGTGCTACAAGATATTCATTTCACAATGCATATGTAGTCATGCTGATGAACAGATTCGTGCACTGATTTCTGTGGAGCACTCCAAGTAAACTGCAAGTCAAGGTGGAATAGAGAAAGTAGTGAACAATGAAACTCTTAGCAGCAGCTCAAGTAAAGCAGGAGTCTTTAGCAGATTCCTGTGTTGTAGGTGAGGCATGAAAAAAAGTGCCTTTTGCAAAAGGCACCCTGCTAAAACTCTCCAAGGAATATGAATAAAACATACTCTTGCATTCCCAGCAGATAGAACTGTTTTGTGTGGCAAACCATATGAATAAACCTGAAAATTGTGTATTGACCTCCACAAATCAAAAGTCTTAGTGACTACAGATGTGTGATTAATGGGGTAATTTTCAAGCCGTTTCAGATTGCAAGAATTATGTTTTCTCTACAGAGGTGCTATAACTAGTATAATATGGTATTTGGTTGTAATTTGCAATCTCTGTCAGAGCACGTAGATAAATAAATATATAAATATGGAAAGCATTACCTTGAAGTGATGCCAGCAGTGCTTTCTTAATCTTGTATTTATCAGTGTTTAAAAAGAGGAATAATTAACCAGACAAACTACTTAGCTGTAGTTATATACGGCACTGAACAGCTCCAGGTCTCTAGCTCGAACTGCAAAATTAATTACCAAGTAGTTAAAAATATGTACCTACCAAAGTATTTCATATTTAATGGAAATTCATCAAAAATCCATCAGTCAAAAGAGACAAGTGTTGGCTTGTACAGAACAAGGAGTAGCATTCTACGCCTTTCCAGTTCTTTTTCAGGCTCAGTAATGCCAAATGCGTATCTGAAATAGCTGCTGTGGCTATGCCTCTTGTATTTAATGTAACTAAGTTGTTTTATGCCCTCTGAGAATCTGGGCCACACTCATTAGAGGAATTTGTTTTGCTTTTGTTTTACCTCTGGTTATATTATGATACATAGAACTTGAGCAATTAGCCCAGGAGAAGTGTTAGGCTACATGAAATGTCTCTTCACTTGTAGAAAATAATGTTTTTGTTGTTGCCACCATAAATTTAATTCACGTTTCATTTTCCTTTTGACATGTGCAAAAGGCATCTTCCTCTTTTCTATAACAGAAATTGCTTTCTATTGTAGTAAGTGCCTGACTTTTAGTGCTTCCTGCAAGGCAGAAGGATTTCTTCTGCAGGGAAAACATCTCAGCTTAAAATGATTGCTAGGTCTAATTTATAAAAATGTGTCAACATGACTAATTGTGAGATGAATAGTGGAGCTTATGTGCAGCATAATGCTGAGTATTTTTGCTGAATATGGCAGCATATTTCAGCTGTGGCAGGAACATCTCAAACCCTTTCTCACAGCAGGTCAGGAAAATATATGTGATGCTGCTTCAGAGTAAATGGCATGAATGGTTCTCAAATGCATGACAACTGGCAAATTGATGTTTATTCTCTTTAAGAACTGAGTCAAATTTTAAATACATATTTTCACAGTGGTCATAGCTTTTGTCAGAAATCATTTCAATCAGCTTGCAGTTTTGGTAGCACCTTTTCATAGTACTTCCTACTCATTTTTCTGTGCATTTTCTAGGCCTCTTAGGAGAACAAGCAACCCACCTCTCAGGGGAGGGTTGAGATGCAGCTGTTTCCATTGTCCTGGTACTGCAGTTAAGATACTAATGAATGCATATGCCCCAGGAGATATATTTCCTAGGGATTTTTTTTTTCTAATTCAGCACAAATTAGGAAGAAGAAAGGGAAAATGAAGGGAGGGGAGGGGGAAAAGTTTCAGCTTGCCCCATTGCTTTAGAAATAAACCTAAACAGAAATAATTGTATAGTGTAACAGTGGGAAGTCTATCAGTAGGTATCTGAGAGGTGATGGTACTCATTCCTCTACGTTGCTCTACTTTTTGCCTTTAAACATTAAAACTCTCATTTCTGTAAAGTTCCTCAGCACCTTTAGTGCACATTGGCTTCAGCAGAATTTGAGGTGTTGACAGCATCTGTAAGAGTTATGTTGTTACATTATTTTTGCATGGTTTTCTCTAGGTTGAATGGTAAGTTACAGGATGCCAGGATAAAAATATGACTAGTCATTTTCAAAGACATTTTTATGTACTTTCTATAATGCTATTTTATCATACCTGAAATTCTTTAAATGGAGCTTATGTTCAGATGCTTTTCCTTGTACGTGTTTTTTTTCCCCAATCATTCCCTTTTCCTTAACAGCCTCTCAAATGAGACCTGCCACTCATTTCTCCCTTTCTTCTGTACAGTAAAAGATAGCCTTGTGTGCATAGGATTGATGCTCTTTGTCAATTTTACTGTACTCTTAGGCATCGCCAAACCTGTGTGACCAGTGCTGTAACTGTGAAGATAAACTTTTATTGTGAAGTTATGGGGAAAAGAAAGACCCAATCCAAACAACTATTTCTTTGATTTGCACATTCAAGTAGGTAATAGCCTGTCAGATACTTAACGGTGTGGGAGGTCAAATGCAAATAAGGAAAGTTGCAGTAGATCAAAGAACATAGTTGAGCGTTGACAAATTGTTTGCGTGGAATTTGAGAAGGATGTTTCCAACAGCACCATTTTGAGCAAAACATGTTGTTTCTAAAGATGGCAGTTCTTGGATTCAAAAATACGTATTTTCTATCTGCTCATCTAAGCCACACTCTTGGCGCTTTATCATAGCTACAGTCTTAGGAATTATTTTCACTTCTGGAATGAAACAGTGTATTAGTTACACATCAGGGCTATTAAAATGTAGCTTTGGTTTAACTGTCTGGAAGTGTCAAAGCAAGCCTCCTTTCTATGGAGTTTTTACAAGCTGTCACCAAAGGTACTGGGAAAGAAAAGCAGCTTCTCAAAAAGTTCTAGTATTTTGTTGTTCCTAACAAGCTATTGATAAAGAGTAGTGTACAAATTAATTGCCTGCTGTCATATTTCATCTGTCAGGAAGATTAGGGAACATAAAATCTCAAGAACTGCTCAGTATCGTGTGGAATTAAGCTCTAACACTTTGCTTTGCCACCTGGATGGCTTGCTAAAGTCCCAGGTTGGTATTTCTTTGCCTCATCAGCTTTCCATCTGCTTCTTTCTCTCTTCTGAAAAAAAATCTCTTTTCTTCATTCCATACTCATGTTTTCCCTTTGTTATATTAGTGACTTTTTAATCTTTTAACCTCTCAAACACCATTTTATTTCACTATGTAAACAACAAGCTGGTTATTGGCTAAAAGGACCAAGATTTTACCACACTTTTTTTTTTTGAATACAGGCTCATCATGATTCATTCAGTAATGTCGTTCTGTAATTCCTAAATTCATATAAACATGTAGGCAGAATAGTTTATTACAGAGTAGAAGAAATGTATCAACCTCAAAACATTTGCTATGGATCAGCTTTCAAAACTGGCTGCTTAACTGAACTTCGTTAGGCTAGAAATCCTGGTAATCTCACAAGAATCGTTCTTCTCATATGTTTTTCAATATTTGTTGATCAATTTGGGGCAGATTAAGATAACATAAAATCCAAATACATGTTGAGCTTCAGATTATAAAAGAAGAAACTCGGCTATGAATCTTGTCATAGGGATATGATATGACATATATTCCATATAAATAGGAAAAAAAAAGCTTTGATGGCATTACAGTAATTTAATTAGAATCTCAGCTTGACTTTCTAAAACTTTTATTGTTTTTTTTTTCTAGTCTATGAAAGTATTGTACTCAAAAATGCTACACCTTCCATAACCAGACCTTACTCTGCAGAGCTGTACTGTGAATTCTTATGCGGTAGAAGCTGATGTCATTTAATGTGATAGGATCAAGGTGTTCTTTTTAACACCTTTTCATCTTTAACACCTTCCCTTAGCACTCTCTGCTTTCTGCATGTAGAGATGCAAACAGCTCTCCTCAAACTGAACTAGGTGTTTGCCTTAGTTAAAGTAAGGTCTTTATATTTAGGCATAGATTTGGAGAGGGGAACACCTGGAACATTTTTGCAATGGCATGTTTTAACAAGTGCTGCAGATGTCTAAGTATTAGTTCATGCTCATTAGCCGCATCCTTGTTCAGAAGGAGAATAGCTATAATAACATCTGTATCTTCTGCTTTGATGAGGAACTACAGCTGTGCCATCTCATACTAAGATTGCAGCAGATACCAGAAACCAGGAAGCAAGGGAGTTTGCCAGCTATACGGGCCGATCTACAAAGAAACCTAGGTCTTTCAGAATGAGATGAGAAGAGGGTATTTCAGCAGGTGGTTGTTGTCCTAAAGTCAAGCTCTAAAACCGCATGATCTATCATCTTAAAAAGAGACCGCCACTGAAAGTATCAGTTTTGTTGATGGTAAAAAGATAACCACAGGCTCAGTGCGGAATTTCTGCTGGCTTTCTGCAATTTGGCAACCTCCCCGGAAAATGCTTTCCCACAGGTAGAGAAAACTAAGGCAGTATTTACTTTCTCTTTGTTAAAGGCTACCAGTTCCAATGAATTAAGGGAAAAAGGGTGTTTTGAACACTACCAGAGTTAAAATTGTTCAGATATAGATCCTTCTTCTGATTGCTTGTAACCTAAATTATAGGACTTTCACATTTCCACACTTTGAGCTGTGCTTGATCTGTGCATGAGAGGAACAGCATGCATGACAACATACTGTGTAGTAATTTTTAATATTTGTGAAACAGCTATCAAATATATTTGTGTGAGTCTGCTTAAGAATTGTTCTTCCTAAGGACACTTTTATACAAGGATACCCCTGTACAAAATTCAGTTGTCAATTCTCATACAGCTTTAGCTCTAATCCATATTGCTTTTCATATTTTTACTGGAAGATGTGACTCAGATATTTCTCTCTTGGGTGCGGGTTTAGATCACTCTGTGAATGCTGCATCTGCAAAAACTGCAAAACCAGCTTTCATTTTAGGATAGTAGTGTCTTGAATCTGTCTTTTTAACCTCCATCTACAAATCCATAGATGATGATCCTTAACAGAATTAATGTTACACTCCCTTGTAAATCTAAAGTACAGAACTACTAACCTAGAATGATGTAATGATGTCTGAATTATTTCTTTATTATAAAAGACTTACTGATAGTAAGGAACTCTGATGTATCTGTGTATTAGGAAAGGAGAAATACATACAAGGTAATATTCTTCTTTTTAAAAACAACTATAGCTATGTTCACGCTAGAATCATTTTGTAATCACAGCAAGACTGAAAGGTTTAAATTAGTCCTGACGTCCCTGGTCCTGTAGGACCCAAAGACCACAGCGTAATGTTCAGAGAGAGATGTTCTTTAGCAGGTGCCTGATTTTCCTTGGTCAGTGGACCGTTGAATTTCTCACCATAAGTTCCATTTTTCTTTGCAGATCTCTAAGGCCCCAAACACATTAAAGGTCTCAGTAGAGGACACCCAAAAGTCTATTAAATTTAGCAATAACAAGTCCCCAGATGAAAGCAATTAAGCTGCAAAGATTTGCAGATAGTACATGTGGGGAAGCACTCAGGCAGCAAAGCAAAAATGAAAGGAAAATAAAAAGCAGAAGGTTTGCTCTAAACATACCACATAGTGTAAAGCTGCTGAGACTGTATCCAGCAAAAGTGTCTGTGTGGTGCAATCCCATTCGCCTAACTCTTACCTGACAAAATATTTGCCAGCTGAGAGTGAGCTCATTCACTTTGTCCTTGCAGAGATCTTTCAGCAATTCTGTTTTTATGTATATCCAGCTGTGTGTGGCAACATGTAGGAAATTATAGACCTAGTACACTGTTGGTTTGCTAGAAGCTGTAGGCACAGAAGAGAACAAGAAAGCAAAGGCAGTGCCAAAAATGCTTTTTCTGTGCAAGATCAAAACTTTTATTTGCCAAAGTTTTGGGTAACATAGTTAACTCCCTGTGCTGAGTATTTTTCAGGTTGGTTCTGCTTGCTTGTTCAAGATCTCTTTTAAAAATAAAAATCCACTTCATGAAAAAATAATTTTCATAATTATTATTTTATATGAGCTAACATAGTTTTATCGTTATGCATATGTAATGAAAAGTGGTTATTCTTGACTCTTGTTAGAGAGCTAGAATTAATTTCCTACTCTCACAGTTACTATAGTAACTACACTGGAAAGCGCCCATTTGGATATTTTTATTCTGAAATAGCTGCAATATTCAATATAACTTCAGCTGCTTCCAAGCAATGCATGGTGAAAGAAAGAATGCACATCAGAGAATAACATCTTGCCTGAGATGTGTATTGATATAGTGACAGCATTTTAAATTCACATCTTGCCTTGCCTTGGCATAATTTACTGAGGTACACAAAACTCTGCAGGTACAGCCTACCATGCAGCTGGATAGAGGACGTGTGAGAATAAGTCACACAGACCTTTTCTTCACTATGAAAAAAATCTCAGATTTATATTTGAATCAGCTGACTGAATTTGGCTAACCTGAGATGAAACTCTGAGAAGACGAAGGACTGTCGAAGAATCTTGCATGTGTCTCATCCCATTGATTTATGTGAATATGATGCATGGTATGCAATATTGAGAATTTTAATTCAAGTTAGACAAAGCTAGGACAAGGACATGACTCTGCCTCCTACCTGGTTTACTCTGAGAAAATGGATGGTATTGGAAATGATTTTTCATTCATTTTTTAATATATCACTGTACAAACCAGATGGGATTTATTTCACCAGATCCATTTAATAGCTATCTGGGCTTCTGTTGTAAAAAGAGAATGAACTTTTACAGCTATTAATCTCATTTTAAGGTAGATGTTTGAGAGATTGAGCAGTCTGGGAACCTAAGAAAGTGGCTTAGGTTAGATGCTTAACTTGCTAATGAGATAAAGCAGTCTATAATACATGTTAAAATAATCAAGTTTACTCATAAAATTATTCATATATGTTATGTAGAAGATTTAAGGGAAGAGGAATCCCTTCCTTCTCAAGCACCTGGTTTTACCTGCCTTTCACTTTGGCAGATGAGGAGTGTCTATCACAAAGCTTGCTGATGCAGTTAGAACTTTCGTAAAGAGCCCTAATACTACAGAAGCAGATTTGGTCCCTTAATCCTTTGCAGACCTTTTGAATTCTTCGTTGCAGAATAATGTGGAATAAGTTCATGTGGGCTATTGTGGTTTTGACTTTTGATTTTTAAACATTTTCTTTAGTTGACTCAAGAACTTTTTTCACCCATTTGATTCTGTGTTCAAATTTGATTATATTCTCTGGTTTGAGGTTTTCAAGTGTAGGTAATTTCCCTAGGCGTTGTATCAAAGTACATTATGAAGTGTATTTTGTGAAGTCAGTGTTTGAAAAGCTGAATTTTATTTTCTTCAGGCATCAGTAAATAAATCTTTTAGACTTTGTTCATTAGTACTGTGTAACTGAAACGCTATTTAAACATCAAAATCCCAGGAATAAACTGATGATGTTTTTAGTACTGAGGAAGTACTGAGGAAGATGGAAATGAATTTAAAAAAGCAGCTGTTCAACTGACAGTTTACTCATACAATGCAGAGAATCAATATTTGAATCAAAGCAGATGATATGGGTTCATTCAATTCACAACCACACATTAGCAGGAGGTATTTTGGGATCCGTACCACAAAATAAAAATGATCTCTGAAACCAAAAGAAAAAAGCTAGGAAGTGTGCTTCATGATCGTCATCTTGTTGAGGTCTTCCAGTTGCGCTCGTCGCCCGACTAACTTCCCTTGGAGCTTAGCGGCTGTCTTTCCTACTATCTTGAAAAGAAGTTTGATTCTTCTGTCACTTTAGGTGATTTTATAAACGTGTCCTTGTACAATTCTAAACCTGAATTATATGAATGATCAAAGAGAATCTGTACTTTGAGTATCGGGAGTCCCTTGGCCACGTGGGTGCATTTAAAAGCATGGGTTAGCTCCTCCCCACTTCCGTCTCCGTCTTCGAGACGTTCTCTTTTTGCTTTTGATCCTTTCAAATCGATACAAGATAGTCATTCACTATAAGACAGAAAAGGATTTAGAGATTTGTCACTTACTGATAGTACGTTCAGCTGGATTAAAACGACAAAGAAATGATCTTTTATTTTTTTTAAAAAATATTGGTTAATATACTTCACAAATTCCTCCTGTGATAGTTGTGCTCTTCTGGTCTGCATTTTTCCTTTCTGGGGGAGAGGGTAGTTTTTGGGAGGTGTTTATATCTTAGCATAATATCTTTCCTATCTAGAACTATATAAATAACTGTTTATTTTTAATATGTTTCTTGTTTCCTAAATAACTTTAGTATGTTTTTATTAAAGCAAATGTTCCATTAGTTCTGTAATGGATTGTTGTATTTTTAAGCACTTGTAAGAAAATCAAAGGAAATAAAAGGCTGTATTCAGAAAGCTGCCAAGCAGGAAGATATTCCTCTCTCATCAAATAGTTCAGTAGTTTGGGTACTCAGTTAGAAAATCAGAGAATTGGATTTAGTTCCTACAATATAATGAGATTAGGTAGTTACATTCCTCCTTTCCAGAGCATTTTATAATCATTGAGTTTTATGTTATTCAGTGATTAGTATCTGGGAGGTCTGCTTGGGATTGTATTAAAATAGAGAGTGAGAGAATGAGAGTCTTGGTGGTTTGGATATTCATGTGGGAAGGGGGCACTCAAACCTGATGAGTGTGTGCTTCTTTCTACAGTCTGTTTAATCTTTCTATAACTTACTACCAAGAGAGATTTTCATAACACACCACTGTTTTCTGTGTCATGTAGCCTGGTGCCTGGGGTGTGAAGAGGCTGAAGTGTTGGGCTGAATTGCCTCAAGCAGAGAGATGATTAGACAGAGTCTAGCTAAACCCAATGCGCTTAGTACTTAAATTAGGTAAACTTACAATTTGACTTAGGTTTGCATCTTCCAAAATTGTGAAAAGTTCTGACAAACTTGATATTACTGGAAAAAGTGCAAAACTACAGTAAAACAAAGCAATGATGGGCACAAGCTTCCCCCCAAACAATTGAAATAAAGCTCTAATAAGGATTGTACAAGGGAGTTGCCATTTACTTGTTAGTTTTTTTTCTTCTAACGTGGAAAATCTAGCACAAGAGGTGAAGTATCTAACACTTTTAAATACCGTTTGTAAGAGGAAATACAGTAGATTTGATTAGCAGTGGTGATCAAATTACCTTTTAGGCAAAACTTAAATTTTTATAGAAAGAACAATCTCCATTTAAAAGCGTAAGTTTCTAAATGGGTAATGTTACCCTAATGTGTAACATGTTTTTAAGTTTTCATTTCACTCTTCCAAGAGCTTGAAACATCTAACATGGAGGGGTTTTCCTCCACCCAGCTTTTTTCTTGCCACTGCAGTGCCTGAATGCATAGAATAGCCAAACTGTTTAATTAATTCTTGGTCTATTAGGCTACATTGACACTGGTAAATGAAACATGCCTGGAAAGCTTACCAGGCACTGGGGCCAGCTGGCAGAGACGAACCCTTTGCTAATCAACCCTCCTGCCTGCAAAAGCAGGGTGGCTGCACTGAATTGCCTTTGAGGTTCATCGTGGAACACCCCAGCTCATGCTTAGCAAGTGCGTGCAGAAGTGCAAACTGAGCTGTGCCAAAGAGATTGCCTGGATTATTTTAACAGTATGTAGGATCATGCTGTGTTTCCTGGGAATAGCAGAATGAATAGGTTAGGCACAAATGTCTCTCAGAGGAAGTTCTAATGCCCAAGCCCTGTATAAGCATAGTAGTACTAGTGAACAGTTAGGTTTGTATTTTTGATGGCTGATGACAGTACACATTGTGAAATGCTTTGAAATATGGTGATGGTAATATATAGAAGAGGTGTATGACGTTGACTGTGTAACTAAATATAAAATATATAAAAGTGAGGCTGGCATTGCTGTGCCATTATTGCAAATGGCACAAGTTCTTCTTTAGAGGGCTTCTTTGTTAACCATTTTGGCTCAGATTCCTGAGGTTATTAGTCATTCAGCTTATATTGTTTCAAATCTTTTTTTCTAATGGTTAGAAATAAGTACGAAATGAAATCTTGAACTGACATTTCAGTCTTCAAGTCCCTGAGAGCCTGATTACTTATTTGCAGTTGTTTGTATGAAATTGTGCCTTAATTGCAGCAGTCACACACGTCCATTTCAAAACTTGTAAATATGAAGCTAATTCTCAACATTTACCTCATATTTTAGGAAAAAACGTGAGCAAACAAAGTTTCAAGCCAGGTTCAGATGTTGGGACTTAATGTGACGTGATACAAAAATAAAATGGAAAACAATAATTCAGCAAGAATAAAGAGGAGAATTTATCAATGCATGTTGACCTCCTCTCTTCTGGAGTCTGTATTATTATAGTATGTACATATAATACCGGAGGGGGAAAAAAAAACAACTGTTTTTTACTAATCCCTCCTTTGGCACCCACACTTTTGATTAGAAATGATTTGCTCTTACATTAGAACCATGTCTATGTAACCAAATTATTGCTAGGGCAATTGTAGTTTAAAAAAAAAAAAAAAAAATCTCCTGATTAAGGAAATATGTTTCTGTAAGCAAGGGTCCACCACTTCCGACTCAGACTTGTGCATTAATCCATAACTGATTGATATACATAATACATAATCCCTGACCATTCCAATCCAAATGCCTTTGATCAGAACAGAGATAACTCCGTTGTTTGTGCAGTATGCAAATGGTCAGTCTTCTTGAAGCTCTTAATTAAACAGTTCCTTTTTGTATGCAGGGTGTGCTTTGATGTGTGTTTTAGCAGTCGACCCCAGTCATCCTCGTGCACTGTATTCCTTTCCCTTCGTTATGATGCCGTCTTTTGACTCAGCACTGAATATCAATAAGCCAGCTGGCTGCTGCTATCTGGCTGCTCATCATTAGGAACTACTTATCATTTATAGAAGCTCACCTATTTCTAGAGGGAATGACCTTTGAGAAATTAAAAACACAACAGTGTTATTTTTTGTAACATATCTTCAAAGCTATCTTCCAGTCAGACACGATGCGCTGGTTGGAAATGGAGCTGTTCATCATGCTGAGCCATCTTTGATAACGAAGGAAAACGTGTAGCTTAGTATCTCCTGTTTTCATGCATCCCCTTCCAGTATGTACCACCCACACACATGCTTTGGTGTGTATAATTCCACAGAAATCAAAGACATAATTTATTTGTCTAAGTAAAATGAACCTCAGTAGGATTGCATGACAAATATGCAGTTTAGATAAAGAACACTAACTTCAAAAAAGTTTGGGTACTCACATTAGAACAACCCTATGTTGCAGTTCAAAAAAAAAAAAAGTATGTGTGTTTGATTTTGATGTGTTATTGAGAGAGACAGATTGAGATAAATTAATAAAAGACTCTCTTGGACAATAAACACTGGCAGAAAAGATAGCTGCGAGGCTTTCTAATTGTGCAAGGCCTTACTTCTCTGAAAATCCCTGATAGGTGGTGAAGCCCATAATACTCATCTTGTGGACATTTAAAGATGCTCACTTTTAGTTAATTGGGGTCTTATGATGGTCCTTTGGAAAATTAAAAAATAACCTAATGTATTGTTTTCTGTTAGTAATTTTTGATTTCAGTTGAGATTCCTTTCACTAGTAATACCTTCACATGAACATCATAAATTATAAGTGAATATTCAGATATCAAAATCTTAAAACTCATTTTCATGGGTGACATGAAGGACCTTTTAGGAAAATTTCAAAAGCAGTTTTGATCACTCTTAATGTTTGCATTGCATAAAGTCTTCATTGCTTTACATCAATTGCCAAGAAAAAAAAAATCAGATCTTCACATCTGATTATGTTCTTGCCGTGTTGCTAGTAAATATGTATTAAATTTTCTTGGAGAATTACGGCTGCTGTATGGATAATGGTGACAATTTCTACATGATTGTATTTACTTACAGTCAGGGCTTGGTGAGTGAATCAATATTTAAAATAAAAAATACTAGCTCCATATGTTCCTCTCCTACTTAAAACATTCAGCAGGGAATTAATTACTGTTGTACATTGCTGGGTTTGTTAGATAATGAATGATTTAGTTGATATCCTTGGCTTGCCAACTGTGGAGTTATAGCCATACTATGAGTTACAGTAAGAGTATGGTAAGAAAAGAAATAGAACAGGAAGAAAAGACTTCATGCCACAGATGATGAGCCCACTCAAACAGACAGTCCTCTCCATAGACCTTTTTGATGAGAAATCATAGATCTTGATGACAGTTTTGTTGTGCTTTAGACCTGGAATCCTAAAAGAGTCAGTAACACTATTTTTTTTTCCATCAATTTGGTTGTTTGTGACATGCAGGCTTTTCTTGGAATCATGCTGTGTAGATTAGTTACTTCATTTTGTAGAGGGAATGCCTGTTTTAATTATTTCATCTTTTTTTTTGAAGTTACCACTTTTTCTCCTCCCTACTTGGTTTATCCTAACCTGGTTCCCTGAGTTTTAATTAAAGAAGATTGATAGGATATGTCAATTATATTGTATCACAGAGATATAAAGGTAGAGTTTCTTTCATGTTCTCTCAAATTCAGGGTTTATTCAGACACAGAGACTAAATTTTTATATTCTGGAGTGGAAAAAACTGTTAAGAAATTGTGAATTTCACTGTGTGAACGCTACAGTAATTATCATCTAGTTACAACAAAAGCTTTTTCTTGAGCTACTCTGTATTTTGTTGATTGTAATTGTTTATCTTTTTTCTATTAGCATTGCTCCTTAATGAACCTGCTGCTTTGTTTGCATGTTCATGTTTTCATTTGTTCAGTGGTTTGTGCTAGAGAGATGCAGGTGGTCATTTACCAAAATAGAAATGTAAGTTAAGCAACCTTTTAAATCAGTGAAAAATAATCAGGAAGATATCAATGAAAAACCGTGTCTGGCTGATGCCTTAGTGTTCAAATTGTGATCACCTAATACTGCATCTTTAATGGACTTGAAATGGTGATGCTAAACTTACCACACTAATATAGAGATGGGAATTAAAGGACATAGTTATTCAAAAGGAATTTTCAGTTGAAACCTCTCTTTAAAAAGTAGCTAGTAGTGTAAAACAGACCTCGTAATAAAAATGTGATGGAATCAGTTTCCTTGGTTTCATCAAAATCATGTTTCACTAGTACGATAGGGAGGGCTTGCACCCAAAACCCCATCCTGAGAAAAACGCAGGAGAGAGGTGGGGGGAACGATGTCCAGGAGCACTTACACACAATGTCTATCTTCATTAAGCCCACTATATAAATCTACCTGCCAGCTACCAAGATGCCCGCTCCAGCGAGTATTAATCTCAGTGACAGTTAACACAAAGCCCTCAGTATGAATCTAAATGCCAGCTGAATTTCTCCTGCGTAACTTGTGGGTAAAACTGTGCAAAGGACAGGAATTCTGTCTGGGGAAAATTTCTGAGTTACCAACACAGGTCTTCATACCAGCTAGGACAAATTCCCTAGTTCAGAAAGTTGCTGATTGATAAAGAAAGGAAAACAGGTTTTGGTTTAGTTAATGAAAATCTTCAATTGAAAGATGACAGTAGGGATCATTTTGACAGAGCTTCTCTCTTGTATTTGGTTGTACTGTTTAGTCCAAGTAAATCACCTAAAATAGGCTAATAATAAAAAATATTGGAATGTTTCATCCCAAAACTGTGCTTTACATTTTTTACTGCCAGTACCTTTCCCTTATTTTTTTCTACTTGAAGTTGATACTATTTCTTTGGCTATTTCAATCTTAGCAGTTACTAAGTTCTTCTATGAGCTGCTTCAAATGAAGATCCACAATTGCCACGGCCCGAAAGTTCAGAGCTCTAGAAGTGTTCTAACGCTTCTCGTGGGAAGTAGGATCACAAAATCAGTCCTACTTCAGAAATCCTGTCTGCCTTTAATATGTCAATGTCTTTTCACGTTGTGTTGCTCTGCCTCTTTTTCTAGTGGAGCAGCGCTCCGGAAAAGAGAAGGTTTGATATAGCAATGCAACCCAGAGTGCCCACCCTCAATGCTGCTTTGGGCTTTTCCCTGCCTGCCCTCTGCAGAAGGAATGGGAGAGGACAGGACAGACTTCAGGAATTGTGTGGAAGCTTCTCTTTGTGTTACTCTGTCAGGAAACCACACTGAAGTCCCTTCACTTTGCCTGAGAATCGAAGCAATGTTTCCCGTTCTCGTCAGTCCCGTGAGAATTCAGTCCAGAACATCATCTGTTAAGAGCTCCAAATACAGATGGTTAAGGCCCCAGTTCCACAGTTCCACAGCTCGAATAAACCAAATAAGTATCTGATAAATATATATACTACTTATTGTATACAATTACAGCAGTTTAAACAAATCAGAATGTTGTTAGAAAAACTCCCATTTTTTAACCAACTGCTTCTACTTCATTCACAGTGTTCAGTATCCTCACTGACAGCAATAGCAAAGCTGTTGCAAAATTTCATCATTAATTACCACTTGCAAAGCAATTATAAACCAGCAAAGAACATCTTATTTTTAAATGTAATCATTCATAACTATCATACTTAATGTTTGCTGTTTAAGACTGTATGACAGTAAACAACGTAATGAGACCTAAACATGGCAAAAATCTTATATTCCTACATCTTTCATTGTACCTCTTTTCTCTTTCCTTTTGGACTTTCCTCTTTTTTTCATCATTGTACAGTAGAAAATACCAGGAACTACTTTATACAATTTCTTTCTTTGCTTGTTACTCCATCATATTTTGCTCTGTGTATGTAGATAATACGTTAGAATCATAGAATCATAGAATGCTTAAGGTTGGAAGGGACCTCTAGAGAGATCATCTAGTCCAACCCCCTGCACACACAGGGTCACCTACAGTTAGTTAATAGACGGCAGCATGATGCTACAATTTTAGTTGTGTTACATCATTAAAAGGATAAAGGGTGGATTCAATAAAAAAAAAAAAATCTGGTTAAACGGTACAGAGTGCCAAAAGACTTCATTTGGAGGGGAGTGTAGGGAGTGGAGTCTGGCCAATTTTGCACAAGTTTGAGAGCAGGCCAAACAACATACGCATGAATTTAGGCTGCAGAGCAATTTTTTAAAAAACAATGTTGTATCTCAGATTAATTAGTGATTTAGAAAGCTTTTCAAATACATGTATGTGTAAGCTGCTTAGAAAGAACAGTATGAACTGGATATATGACTTATTGCTTGTATTCTAATATTTATAAAAAGAAAAACATTTCTCTCTAAACAGCTTTTAACTATGCCTAGGAGAAAAAGAATTTTTTGCATGCTTTTAGAAGAGGCAAATGAGTGTAAATGCCCTGTGCTGGTGAAGGTTTATACTAGCTGCTCAATGTCTTATTTAATCTCTTTGAGTAGTAGTAGTTTAGAAAGATAAAAGTAGTGACAAGAAGTGTTTAAAATAGTCTCTGAGAAGCCTTGTAAAATAAGACTTCACTTTTCTTGAGCCCGATACAAGCTCTTTAATATGAAGTACACAAAACAGTGTGATGTCCTGTTTTTTAGATGACAGTTTTATTCGTTTCCATCGAAGACAAATGTAATTAAACATATTGAAGTAATTGAAGTGAATAAGCATCCTTTTTAGCTTCAGTTTGACTAAGTTTACTGAGAAAAGATGTGCTTTCCTTTAGATACGGACTACAATATAAACAAAGAATGCTACATTCTGTAGGTCAACTTTCATTCCCTTGAACTTTGGCTTAAGTGTGCAATCCTAGTTCAAACATAACAATTAGCATTAGATTTCACATTACAGAATGTATTAATCCAGTGGGTTAGAGGCAGAAGATACAGGGAATGCTTTTGTTTTCTGTATCTTTCGATCTTTAAAGTATCTAAAGAAAGAGGTTGGTGTCCTTAGAAGCAAATATGAGAAGGAAGGTACAAATTGTAATCTCATGGAGTGTTCTTCTTAGTTGGAAGTGTATAAACATATAGATGTTGCAGTGGACTGTGCTTTTGTCAGGGATTGGAAATTTTCTGCCTGATAATTTGTAGTTCTTTTGGATATTACTGGTCTCACTGAGTTATCTTTGCATGTGCTTTTCTTTTGTTGGCTACTGTTTTTGTTCTAAGTCATTCAGCAAGACATGTAATTTGGAGGGTGCCCCTTGAGCAATGTTTGTGTTGTGAAAGGATGTTTATAAAATAGGACTGCTGTCTGGTTACCGACTGAAGGCATGTCTGAAGAGTGCGAGAATGGTGGTTGCCAGCTTCAGTGGTGCTGGTTGTTGTTGACTCTGCTTTGGATCCTCAGAAGCATTCTGGGCTGGGGCCAGAGCTATTCTGAACTGGACATCAACTGTGGAATCATTTCCAGATGAGTTTTATGCTTTATTCCTCTTAGATTTTACATCATGCTCTGTTTTATCTCTGCATCTTCCAGAGTTCAAAACAGGACTTTCATTCTTTTTTCTTTTTAAAAATGAGCCCTTTGTAATTTTTTTTTTTCCTTTTTGTCTGTTGGAAGGAAATTGCTTCCTTAAAATATGCATTTATTTCAAGTATATTTTTCCTCATGTAAATGTCAAGTAGTTCCTTGTATTAATCTCTTTGTAGCATAGTAAGAATTTATGAAGCTTTTTTTACAGTAGGTTATCAGAGTGGTGAGCTCTGCCATTGAAAAGGAAGGTGTTATAGTTCTCCACTTGTCCTTGAGGGCCACGTCCTCCGGGAAGGGAACAAGCAGCTCCCTTCTCCCTAGGAGCAGAAGAGTCAAGGACAGATAAGACATTCGGTACTGGCTGTGACTTAGTTGAAAAACAAAAATCCGCGTATGTTGTTTTGGACTGAAAAAGTAAGAACAGTAAGTTCTAAAAGACAATGGACTTATAAATGACAAATAGTATAACCATCAGAGGGTGGGGGACTCTGTGCAACGTAACAAGATACAGATAGTCAATGTATATCTGTCTTTAGGTGTCCACGCATAGAAATATGTGTAGTAGTCCATCCTATATGGCTATCAGCATCGACAAGAAATCCTAAATTTCTTCACAGTAGTTTCTTTGGTGATGTGGGAACAGATGTTCTCCACTGAAGGAAGCACACAGTGCTGTCAAGTGTTTCCTTCTGACTACTAACATTACCCATGTCATGCTTAGATTTACCAGCAAGATACTGGGCTAGCTGGTGGTACTTCATATGGTGTGAGAGATAAATAGAACTGACTGCTACCTCCATATGGTGGAGATTCACAAGAAATCTCTCAAGTGCAAACAGAATTTGTGTAGGACAGGGGAGCAGCAAAAACTTGACTGCTAGAGTGAATTTATAAAAGTAAATACTTTCTTCTCTGCAGTAATTTCTATGAATACATGACTTATTTTCAGGCAGGTGGTAGCGTTGAAATGATTTTTGCCAAAACCTGGGAGTGTGGGTGAAGTTGTACGACCTCTAACTGAAGATGATTCATTAGTACCATTATGTGCTCGTCGACGGGTTCCGTCTATGGCTGGAAGAGATGTAAGAGTTTGGCAGAAGGGTTCATTCTTCCTTGTAACTGCAACCTGGGTAACAAAAAACTGTTTGATAACCAGCAAGTCCAGTTGCATCAGGGAAGGATGTTTGTAAAACTACATTCTATTGGAAAATATTTTTTTTATTAATTGTACAAGATTAATTCCTATAACATTTACAATTCCATACTGCTTGATATAATATTAACACTATATATTGCCTACATGAATGGCCAATTACTGCAGGAGAACTCTAGCTAATCTAAGCACTGGCAAAAGATATATCTTCAAGCACTAGAAAAGATATATCAACAATTCTTGTTGATTTTTCAGTAACTGTGCACTTTAGTTCTACTGAATCAATTACTAAATCAGAGTGGTGAGAAAATTAATTCTCTGTAAATTCACTCTTACAGAAAAGTGTCACTAAAAATAAAGATTAAATAGAGTTCAAACATACAGATGCCTTTCCTAGTTTACTGATGCTAAAAGTATTCAAAGATATTACAAATGGGATTTAAGAGCCTACTATTATAATTTGGTAATTTATTATTTTGTTTTCTTAATGGTTCACAAGCTAAAGGATATTGGAGTAAAAACAAATTTCTTGTTCTTGCAAGAAGTCTTTCCAAACAGGAAACTATCTTCAACTCTCATGATGATTTTTCTTCTATAGATTTTAATTATTTTTTATTATAATGTAGCTTTGTAAATATTTATGTCAGCTTAAAAGAACTGAAAAATGTTGCATCAGACATTTTCACCAGCTTTCACATGCAATAATTATATTCTCTGATTTTCTGCTGTTTTAATTTTAAAAAAGCAAACTTTTTTCTCACATTTCTTCATTTTATTTTATTTTTTTCTAGAGGAGAATGGTTTGTAGATTATTAATAAAGCTAGAGGAAACAAGCTCTTTAAACTGTTCCTTTGTGTTTGATCTTCTAACTTGTATGGAATGCTTTTCAATCACCCACTGATTTTAATTCTTCTGAAAGTTTCAGTGTAACCCAAAAATCAATATTAACAGATGTTGTTTGCTTAAGTCTGAAACTGTTCCAGAAAAATGCTTGTCAAATGCATCCCATCTATGGTTTCATAAAGTTTCAGATTCACAAGAATCAATATCAGCAGATGTTCACTACTTTTATTTTTTCTTGAGGCTTTTCAGAAGTGCTTCTTCCAGCATAATTTTGAAAGAAAGCTGAAACCACCAAGTGGATGACAGCTATCTGTTGGCAAAGAATAGGCGCTTGTGAACGCCCCGAGAAAGGCATTGTCTTCATCTAATATCATTAGAGACCCATAATTAAACTTAAGAGGATGTTTTTAATTAGTTCATGATGAATGATTGTCTAAAGCAATGTGGTGTAGTCCATACGTGTTAGGTTCTGTATTAGAGCTAGAATAGCATTTCTTTATCCAGTAAGACTGTTAATGCACACACTAAATGTTTCTGAGGTACTTAGGGATAAGATAAGAGGGATAAAAAAAGGATTGCACTGCTTTATAACAATATACTTGAGAGATAACTTCTGTTCATCCTCCTCTCTCCTTTTTAGGGTTTCAAGTTTGTTTTAAAGGACTGACAATGAATCTGTAATATCTGCGTGGGGTTTTATAGGGCCTCAGTTTTTATTAAAGAGCATCAGAAAGATTCCTCTCTGCAAAAAAGAAACAAATGAAAAAAAGAAAAACACCTCTAACCTGTTTGTTTGTTAGATAGTTTGGAGGAAAGAGGCACTAGCTGCTGTATCCCTTTTAGTATATAAAAAATCTAGTAGTGCCTACATATGCCTATTAAAATTTGTCTTTATGCAGAATAAACTGTTCTATATGGGGTTTGGGATTTGCTCTTTTTTTTTTTTTTTTTGTTGTTCCCTTGTTTGTTGTTTGTTTTTTTCCCCCAAATAAAATAATAGGTTTATATGCCTCAATTCAGATACATAGATGTGCTTGTGCTTCTCCATTTTTACACACATATATGACATAAAACTGGGGAAGACATTCTTTCCACACTTACTTGATAATCTCTGATAATCTCTGATTGGAATGGATGTTCCAGAAACAGCAACATGTGTTTTTTTGCAAATTCTGGCAAAGTGATGCACAGTAATTGAAAAAAAAAAAAAAAGATTCCTATTAATACATTAGTATCAGTGCCTGCATAGTGTTACAAAGAATGCGTAGTTAAAGTTTATTTTAGTCTTCTATAATATATTTTTTGGCTTATCATGATGTTTGTGTGGGTATTAAATATATCTCCTTTCAGAGTGCTATGTTGAAATGACAGTGACTTTCTTTTCATAGTAAGTAGAAATAAAATAATACATTGATAAACTACAGCAAGATCAAACCTGCAGACAGATTTGCTTTAATGCAAGGGCATAGCTCATATCAGTATGTTTCCTACATACTATGTCATTTCAATATAAATAGCAGTTTGGTTGGTGGAATTATACCGGCAACATCAGCAAGCTGGCTGCAGGTACTGCTATAACATGGGTATAAAAATGTGGAGTTTTTTTTCTGGTGGATTTAAACCATTGGTATCTTTATACCATACATTTGGGATTATTCTGTGTGAGCTCTGAGCTAAAAGAAAACTGTGCAACTGTGTTAGCACAGCAGCAAGTCTGTGCAAATAAAGCTGCCTCTCAGCAGGGTTTATTAATGTAGGCATCACATCACGCCATTGCAGTTATATAGCTTTTTTTTAGGCTCGGAGAGCAAGCAGAGTGTGCTTACATCTGCCCGCAATATATAGCGTAAATATATGCTGTCGGAGACTTGGCCCTGACTTGTATTTATTAAGAAAAATGTGTCGGTTACGATGCCTGTTTATTATATTCAGATTCAGCATTCATCAAGAAGAAGCCAGCTTTCATAAACTAAATGTTTCTTTTTTGTTGGATGCAGTGTAATGCGTAACTATATAGTTTTATAGTAGCAACTTTTTCTTTGGACCCTTTTTTTTTTTTTTTCCCCCCCTGTGTAAATATGCTACATATCCATAAAAATCAATGGCCTTGTACTGTGAAATTTGTGACAGTGTCCAGGAAACAAGAATTATTCCATATCTATTGTTAAAATAAATGTCAGCATACGGGAGAGACTTTACTGCACTGGCAGTCTGTGACAGAGGCAATGCCAGCCTGTTTTGAGCCTTAAGAAACAATTTTCATTAGTTTCAGGTGATGAGTGACTGCTCTGCATGTGGTTGTATGAAATGTGAAAGTTATTCAGAAGGGTGTGTAGAATACAGACCTAGGTGTTAAATAGTATGATCATTAAGAGTAGCCAAGCACAGAGCAAATTTTTGAGCTGATCTTTTAGGTTTTTTTTAGGCTTAGAAAATATGTTTATTAAGATTATACTAAAAGTAACATAAATTGGATTTTTGCCTAGAAATTCAAGCACTTAATGACAGTTCTTCTCGCAGTCACCTCCTGTACTTCTGTCTTTGGACTTCTCAGCCGGTTTTAAATTTTGTACTGCTGGCCTATTTCTAGGATAAATAGGTATAATTCATACTGCCAGCTGCCAGGGCCTACTGTAGTTGCCAATAAATGAGTATCAGGAATAGCTGAATGAAGTGATGCCTGAATTGAGAGAAAAAAAAAAAGTTTAAAATTAGCAAACAAGATGAATGTTGTCAGATCTAAACTAATTTATCCCCAGATTCATCAAGAACCCAGCTGCTGGAGTGTGACAGGAGAAAGTAAGGCAAGGAATGTTTACTTGGTAGTATAAAATATAGCAGGAGTTTGAAGATTTCATTAACTGAAAGAATGTTGCGTGAATATTTTTTTTTCTTTTAGGATTGCAAAATAATCACCAAAAAATGAAATAAATATTTCACAAATAAACCATGTCTGTGGCAGTACTGTAAAGATAATGTTGCATGCTTAAGCAGGTGCTGCAGAAGAGATGCCTAGTAAGTCTAGTTTGGTTTACTGCCTGAGTATTTTAGGACTTTGAATCCAGGTAAGTTATAACACACAAAGTTTCTTGTGACTAAGAAATTATTTAAAAGGGGAAATAAAAAGAAAAGACAAGAATGTTTTATAATCGTACCTCCATCTTCGGTTTAATAATAAATTTTGGAGTGCAGCAGAGAAAATTTTTGAGACTTTAGGACTGTACATATTGAAATATAGTATAGTTATGGAGCCTCTAAAATTCATTGGAACTCTGCCTGGTAATACTGTTGGCAAGATATTGTCCATTTTAGGAGGATAATTTTGAGTCACCAGAAGAGAGAGATGATAAAGACTTTGGTGAATGACAGGCTTACAATCCACTAAAATTAATTAGCATTGAAGAACCTGAGAATGAATGATGGGTGGATGAAGGTGTCTTTCTTAGGAGCCTGCTCCTGAAAAAGAAGCGATTGAGAGGGAAATGCTTTTAGAATTACACTTTCCAAAACGATTTAAGAAAAGAGCATTATGACTTCTTCGACAACATCATTAGATCTAAAGCTTGAATATTGTATAAATGAGGTACCTGATGATATTCTGGGATTCCAGGTCTGTGAGCTTGTAGAACTGGTAAAATTCATTTTGCTCTGCAAGACCATATCCATACAGTGGCAGAATTGTTAGCATGCTACATTAAATTTCTGTTGGATACCATTTGGAAGAGTCTGAAATTTCTTTTTTTTGCATGATATACCAGAGAGCTCAATAAAATTCCTACTAAGCAAGGTTTAATTGCAAGAAGAGGCAAAGAAAAGTGATGTAGCTAAGCCAGGAAAGCCTGCTAGAAGCTGACTGTGTTGCACAAGAGGCATCTCCTGCATTGTGAAGCAGAATGATATTGTTAGGACAGGCTGATGGGCTTGATATTTAAAGAACTAAGGAAGAAAAGTGTGTTCTTTTTTTGGGGAGCGGGGGGAAGTCAGACTCAGCATGTTTTTGAAGGGCAGGTGGGAATAAAAAAAATTAGTAAAGAGAAATTTGGGCCGCAGCTTTTGTCATTTATCGCTATATGACTTATATTTAAGGAAAAAAGTATAACTGTGGAAGTTTGTGTTACAAATAAAAATAAGCTGATACCTTATTTTGTTTTTATTTTATTACTCCTCAAGAGGTCAAATCACAGGCTAGCTGACAATTCTTGATTCAAAGAGATGTCCCATAGGCATATGATAAAAAGCTACCGTGACCTGTTGCTCTTCCAGAGTTTTATTTGAAAGAAACTGACTCTTTTGTGTGTGTTTCTAGTGTTTTGTTATTTAGTTTTGTCAGGGAGAGGCATTCTGTTTGCTCGCCTCGTGTCTTCAGGAAAGTGAGTGGAAGTTCAACATTTTCACAGCGCCAGTGACTCTTCTCCATTATGTTCTTGCTTTTCAAAGGAAAATACTTGATCATTGTCCGTACTGCAGAGATTTGCAGATTCACTTTTACCTGATTAGGAGGATTTAATGTTCTATTCTTGTTTTCTTCTCTTGAGAAACAATTCATTCATGCTTGAAGCTTGCACGTGTGCTCAGATGGGGTGATGCTTTCAGAATGAGACCACAGCTGCATTGCTCACAGTTGCTGTGATCTGCAGTTTGCTGAGGCTGTCAGCTTGAAATCATTTATTTAAACTGGTGTATTTGTCTCTGCCACAGGTGTCAAAATGAGATGCAAAAACATTTTTACTTTTTTGCAACATTTAATAAGTATGATAAAAATATGCCTATGGTGGAGAATGACCACATATTTTAAGTGTGTTTCATTATGGACTGTTGTCCAAAAGGAGTTTTCTCTGGAACTAGCAGCTTCTTTACTCTCAGCTGCTGCAGATGAAACTGTGTGGATGGGGTATGTAAATTCAAGGCAAGCTTCTTGTTTAGCATTTCTGCCTTGCCAAATGAATCACAGATAGGAAATCACTGAGCTTGCCAAAATTTATCATACTGTGTCTCCAAAAGTGAAAACAGGTTTTTCATATAGCAAAGCAAATGTTGTGTTTTGCCACAGATAATATTTTGAAAGTTGGTACAAGGTATCTTCGTAGCGCAGAATTATTTTTTTTTTCCAAACTGATTACATACTTCAAAGTACCAAGCTTTTTGAGATCCTCTTAAAACTAATTAATCAACTCTGCAAACTGCCATATCTTCCTTTCAAGTAGAACCCACAATCCCTGTACCTTGGGGAATAATTTTCTTGTTTTCCTAACATTTTCCCAATCTAATTATTGTACCTCTAAATAGGAGATTTGTTATTATACAACATGATTAATTAGATATGTTATTTCTTTATCAGGTGAGAAATCACCGAAGGATTGCTGATAAGCTTATGAAATCAACAAAGACTGTATAAGGCAAAATGCAATTACTTCTCAATTAAAAATCCATTTGATATATTTGAGAGATTAATAAACAAATTGTATTTGTTAATAACAAAATAATTGGATTTTTTAAAAAGGTGACTCATATATGATACACCTTATCTGAATCTAAAGCATAGACCAAGACAAAGTGTAAACTTAGTCAACCAGGAGTAGCATAGACTTGATTTTTCTACCATGGGCTCTTCTACCATGAAGAGACTGAGACATAAGTCGCTGTATGATTTGGACTGTGCGACATTCAATCACTTTATAATTTCATCACATTTAAACTCTTTGAATTTGAGCTCTACATTCTCCCTTTTTTAGGTCCCAGCAGTGCCTAAACTGTAAGCAGTTGTTACTACTTTGTCCACTTGTGGGTTTTCTAGATACACTGGAAGGAGACTGTGAACTAAAAGACAGTATCTTCAGTTCTTCCCCCTTGAGTCCCTATACATAGGCAGTCATTTCACTGATTTCACCTGCGGTGCAGTGTCACTAAGTTGGTAAAGAAAGGTTAGACTCTGCCTACATATAATATCAGACAAAATAGTTGATGTGTTGGGAATCTTGAGGCACATTTAAAAGAAGTGAGCATTAGCCCATTTTGCAGAGAGTTGTAGGAAAGAAAAAGGCTTTCTAATGGATCTAGTACGTAAATTCTACAGAGCAGGTGTCTCTAGCAGAGGTGAACCTGTAGGGATTCCAGCCTGTGACTTTCCCTGGGAAGAGCTGATGCTCACAGCATCACAGACTAATTTCTTGCAGTGTGAAGAGCCTGGCAACCAAAGAAGCAGATGAATGCTACGATAATAATTGACCCATCTTCTGGCCAAGTGAGAATGTGTTTTGCACAGAAAACTTCGGAATTAGGCCTTATTAATACAAATTTCAGGGTGTGAGGGAAGCGTCTGAAACTGTAGGCTTTTCAGTCAAAGCAAACTTTCATCTTATTCAGACATTATCTGGAGAGCCATATGGATGACTCTCTGGCAATCTGCCATTTATCAAGCATCTGATCTATCAGTTTCTGTGTCTTCTCTTGAAAGCTTATAGCAAAGGCCCACTGATTTTTCTTTTCAATCCTTAGTGATCAAGTAGGCTTTAAAACAAGAAAAGACATGATTTCATTATTTTGGATTCATAAACTCAGATTTAGTGAATAACTTCTCCCAGGCTTTAGCTTTAAAGAATGGCAAAGGACTTTGATCATAGTATAGAAATCATAGTATGTGGGGAGAGAAAAATTATCTGGTAGGATTTCATCCAAAGTTTCAGGCCTAATTAATCTTCCAAATGCTCTACAAGAGAAAAGCAGTGCTTTCTGCTTCCAACATTTTCTCCAGGGTGTATAGTATGTAGAATTGGTGACATTCTTTTATTAAATATTTTATTAATATAAAAATTAAGATATGAGCAAATCAAAACTATTTACAAGTTTGTGTCAACTTTTTCAAGCTGTTCTAGATGAAAAGGATTCTTGCTGTTGTAGGAATCCAATATGCTTTTAAGTAAATGTTGTAATTTCAAAAGGCTTAAAAAAAAAAAACACTCCAGGAAAGGAAACCTTTTGTGTTGTACATTTACAGCTGTATTTAATACTTCTTAACAGTAGTAAATAGAACTTTATAACTTCAGTGGTTTGACTAGTATGCAGGCTATTTGTGTAACTTTTGATGTGACGTTTGGTTTTAGCGTTGATAATATCCCTTTCACTGTTCATCCTGGTGCTATATGAAATATTTTCTCTAATTGCTTTTAAATATGGTGAACAGTGAGCAGTGCCCTTTTGTGTTCACACCTAGAGAAGGAGAATAAAACAATCGTATCACATCTTTGATGGACGTCCATAAAATGAAAAGACTGCTTGAGATGATACCGCACCATTAGCTCAATTGTACAAATGATTTTTTTAAAAATATGTGATTCTTATGTGCAAATGCAAATAGTGGTCTCCAAATTTCCATACATTTAGTTTAATATGCATGTTTTTTTAATATACATTTATTCTTGTTTTTGAGAATGGTTAGTGTCAGTTCTGACAAAGGACAAAAAAGAAAAATTTCAAATATTTTTTTTTCCTATTTTTTCTTTAGAGATTTTTGTCTAAATTTCTTTAAAAGGTTCATCTCAAGGTAGAAAAAAAGGACAATTTATTTTTACGGTTTCCAGAATTTGGCACCAGAAAGTATTTAGCCTCTGTAGAGATTTTTATAGAAAATTTATTTATTTTTCCTGGATGATCATAGATAACATTCTTACTGCGCAAATTATGCCTAGTGTTATGGCATATTTCTTTCCCCTATCTTACAGAGTTAAAATCTGACCCTGCTTTATGCTTGGATTGTATTTCGCTGGAGATGTTAGAAAGCCCATGACTCTGAATGCCTCTGCAGTTTTAGTTGGCTCTTTGATAAATGGCAACATGCTTAAGTGTTCTGGGATTTTGTTTCATTTCAGTTTACTAAAGGCCTAATAGAAAACCTGTGGAGGAATAGAAAAGCTTTTGACTTAGGAATGGGCCCTAAAGAATTGCCAATATCTATTGAAAGACCATGTACTTTTAATATAAAAACCCTGTCACAATTTCTGAATGACTGCAGTAACACCTTGATTGAAATAGGATACCTTGGTATTTTATATTATTAAAAAGATTTTCCTCTTGAAGCTTCATAAGAAAGTACAGACTAGGTTTAAATTTTCTGCATAGAGCTAATCACATTTCCTTTGTAATCATAATGGTCTGCAGCTCCGGATCTTTGCCTCTCCAGTTTCAGCAAATGAATAATACCTGGAGAGATAAAAAAATTCATATATATTTTTCCCACAAGGTTATCTGTTCTGCTGACTGCATGGCTGTCTTTTAAACCATTCTATCAGTTGCTCGAGTGTGAATGCTATGTAATATATTTTATATCTGGAAGGTTGAAGCTTTCTTCTCCTACCGGGAGTTTCATATTTTGATGAGACAGCCTTAGTTTCTTTCTTTTTCTTCCTCCGAGAAAATCCTAAAAAATGATCTTGTTATGCAAATAGTGTAACAACTACAAGGCTATAGTCACTTATGTAGAATATACTCTCCTCAGTAAAATAGCACTCGGCAGTTTAAACAACCTTCCACATCAGCAATGGCAAGCTGCAAGTTATTTGTAGTTGTAGTAAAGATTATTCTCAAGTACGTTTTTTTAAACTCTTATCTCCTCTAAAGGTTTTGCTCTCACAAATATTATTTATTTATTTATGTACGTGTGTGCTGTTACACTGTTTGAATCTCCTCTTGGCCAGTAGCAATCAGAGGCTGAAGTAAGTTGTCTGTAATTTAGAGGCCTTGCTTTGCAATTGCTCATAATCAGCGCTGGGAAATCTGGTTATTTTGATTTACATATCCAAGAACAGACTTTCAGAGTCCTGGACACACATGAGGATCCAGTTAGTTAGTTGCTCTTCAAAGAGCACTGAGTATGTAAATGAATGTAACATTAGCAGTTATCCAACCAGCAGGAACTATGTTACAAACTCCAGAGACCTGTGTGTTACTGAGTATGTTTGAATAATGATCTAGTCACATCCACGTGTTTCAGATATCCGTGTAATCTCAGAAGTTATGGGTAAGGTCATAGGGACTCAGGAAAGAGCAGACAAGTTCACTGCAGAGAAATGATGTGGGGGCTATTAAAGAAAGAACATGCAGTTCATGTACAGACACGGAGGTCCCTGTTCCTGGAGCCAAGGAAGCCTTGTCCGAAGGGTCCTGCCCTTGGAGCCGAGGAAGCCTTGCCAAGCCGCTCCTCGGAGCGGAGCTCTTGCAAAGGGGAAGTTTTGTGTTGGGACTACTGACTTTAGAATAAGAAGGTTGATCAGATAACAATTAATGAACCTAGACAAAGCCATCTGTTGAATGAAAGCACTGTAACTGTCAAAAATATCTTTGAACAAAATCCTGTGTCTTAATACTGAACAGACTGTGTTGCAGTAACTGCCCCAAACTCCCTGTTATATTTATTCTCCTTTCTACCCCCCCCCTTTTTTTTGTCTGCTACCTGTACTTTTAAGTATGAAAAACATAACAAAGATGCTTTCCATGAATGGAGAAACAAAAAGGTCCCTTGACTGATGTGTTTGAGATCAGACAGACATAATGTCTGAAACCCAAATAAGTTTTTAGTTTGCTTTTCTACAGGAAACAGCTGTTATGTTTAGTAAAGAGAACTATGGCCTCAGTATTTAGTATTTGAAATAATTATGTGTGTTTTTTAAGGATTGTACTCTGTGTAAAAAAATGAAAAATCAATCATTAAGACATAAAATCCACTTATAACTTTTGTCACATTAACAAAGCTGACTGTAAGTCAATTGGTATAAGCGGATATAATGTAGTATTCTTCTCAAATATCTGTACTATAAATGCTCTATTATGTGTAATTTTAAAAGCAGATTTTTAACCTTTACAGTGTTTGCAAAGGATATATGTGTGTTAAATATATTTTATATTCAAAATGGCACGTGTTGTAAAGGAAATTCTGTGGATGGGAAAAAAAAAAGCTGCGCCCATACGTATATTTTTAACATAAAATAAGCAGTGTGCTGATTCCTGACTGATTCGAGCCTGCGAGCAAGGAGAGCTTTTCATCCTCAAAGTATTCTTCCCTAACATACCTTATTTGCTCAAGATTGTTTGACCCCATCAGTTCTTCAGTCTACTCCTTCGCCTCTTCCAACTTCCAATAAATCCAACAAAGGTCCTATCTGGACTCCCGCTGCCACAGTCATTAGGCTGTCTCTTCTGGTCACAGTTTACCCTAAGAGCTTCTCTGGGATGCTTGTGTGAGTGAAATGCATATTTCAAACTGCATCAGAATGCTTTCAGGACTACAGGTTTGAGAGCTGGATGGTTGGCCGTGGGACTAACAAAGCCAGCGCACTGGTTTCATTTCTGGGGGGAGAGATGGAAGACTTCAGCAGCTGCGGTGAACCCCTGCCTGTCTGGCACACGAGGGGAATGCCGGAGCTCAGCAAGAAGGGGTTGGTATGAAGATGCTTATTTGATGCATAAAGAATTTCGGCAAGGAGACTCAGATGGTAAAGAACAGAAAGCCATGCAAAAACATCAGAAAGCCTCCAAACACACAGAACTGTTTTGTTGTTTATACTGTGCCTCACAGAGTGCTGGGTTTTATTTATTTTTAAATTTTTATTTTTTATTTTCTGCAGGATCATCTTGTTTTTGCTTGATGCTGAGGACTTCTGGAGTAGTCCACTCTCTGCAAGACTGCACTCAGATTGCCTCCTTGTGGAGCCCAGGTACTGCACTGGGAAAATTATCGCTTTGCTCCAGGGTTCTCAAAAGTCTTGATCCCTCATCTTCTTTAGGACAAAGCTCCTTAATGAAGTGGCAATATTGGAATGGCATAGGCCCCAGCATATGTAAACACACTACCTAAGCAGCTGTTAAATAATCACCCGTGTTTATTCGGGCCCTCGATCAGGGATAGGTAGATTTTAACACACTTTATGCTGAGATCTCCATAGAGAGCAAGTTAATCCTTCCTGCTCTGCATGTAGTTCAGAGCTGCAGCTCTCCCTCCTGAAGTCACTGCTAACGTATTTTCAGACAGAAAAAAATGTTTCAAGTATTAGAGCATGAAGTTAGAAACAATATATGCATCTGCTAAAAGTAAATTATGTTTTGGATATGTTCTGTGTGTTTAGATCTTAGCAGCTTTTGGCTCTCAAACAATGTACTTTACATTCAGGTTTTACAAAATGAAATTGAATAGCATGGAGAGGGGGAAGGAGACCATTCCCTGGCTATCACAGCTGGGGAATCTGCATCTGAGAAGCAGTTCCAGTTGGCATAAAAATTAAAGCATAGTTTGTAGTTTGCTTCACATGTAACATTTCCTTAAAGAGTTAAAGCATATCTTTACTGTATTCATTTATGTCTTAAATGCCAAGAAGCATAAGGGTAAATATAGTCAGAAAACTGTTACTGGATATATGATCTAAATATATGCAGTGTGATTGCTCTCTTTTAAATAGTAGCTGTCTTAGTACTTCGCACTGTGGCATCATGACAGCATGAGGCCTGATGTGATATAAATGATGCCAGTCTATGCACTGTTGGCATGAGCATCTGTCTCCTTGGCAGACTCCAAAGGCAGTTCCTGGCAGCTTTGGAGTTGCCTCTAGGTCTATCATATGGTTAAGCTTCTGACTTTCCCTCTTTAGCTGAAGTCCACTCCATCTGGAACCTATTTAGTTTGCTTCCACCTTTGATTCTGGACAGACATATAAGGTAACAGGGTACCTTCTAAATGGAGGACTCTGAAATAATTTAAATAAGTCAAGCTTGCATGTTTGTGAGCATTATACTTGTGTGGAGATCTGAAAAGATCTCTGCTTGTTATATGCTAGAACTGAGATCTGAAAAAGAATGAGATTAAAAAACATTATTTCCTACATAACTAACAAGGAAATGAGAAGATTTCCTGGTTTGATTTTGAGGGAAGGCAGGCATTGGGGAGTGAGAGGAGAGGAGGAGAGGGAGTTCAGTACTACAGTGGGGTGTTACCTTTCAGTGATAGCAAGGCTACCAGCAAAGAAAATCTGAAACGCATCGTCAGCCTAAAAGAGCAGGAAGAAAGACAGTAAAAAGAGTTGCAGTGTGGCTGATAGGCGGCTGCATTGACCTAGAAGTCTGGTATGCACTAAGACATGTGACAGCCCCGAGGTGGATTTGATTCCATTGAGCTATGGACGAAGTAGGTGATGCTGAGGGTTGAATAATGTGGGCCATTATGTCTTTTTTTACCACTTAAATCTTTCAGATTTTTTCTTAACGTCTGAACACAAGCATGGGCTATGTATAAAGCAAGAACAAACCCAGTTAGCTGCAACACACTGATGATTCAGTCCATGCCCTGTTAGATAAATAGATCTGAACTTTAAATGTTCTAACATAAACCAGGGTCTTACTGTAGCAGACATCACAAAACAAAATATTCCTCCTTCCCGCTTCTTGGACTAATTCCCCTGCTCCAAGCACCAAGCATGACTAATTTTTAGTCGTGCTTGTGGCACTTGGCTTTCTAGAGAGAGAGAGGGTCACACCAAAAGGAAGTTTTCTAAAGAGATCAAGAAACTGTCAGAATAAAATGGCTATTCTTTTTTTGGATTAAATTCTTTGACCTCTTTCATGCTCCAATATTGCCATTAAAACAAGGCCCACGGTCTCTGTGTAGCATCAACTGTCCAGCACAGCGAGGGGCCGGGGGAGAGAAACTCACGAGAAGTAAAATGTTTCAGCTCTCAGTGTTGCTGAAATGCAACGCCAGATCAGAGAGATCTCTCCCTACCTCCCCCCAGAAACATTGGAAAATGCAGAAAATGGAGGGCGGGAAGAAACAGAGCTTCCCTGTATGGCAAGCAGACAGCTAGTTCACTCATCCTCTGGATTACAGCTCCCTTCTTGGGGTCTCTGTGACATCTGGCTGGCTTGCTTTGGTTCCTCTTCATTTTTCCCTCGCACCAGGAGAGGGCTGCACATGCTGCTCCATCCTGCCATGCCAATTACAGCAATGGGATAATGACCCTGACTCCCTTCCAAGGTGGGCCAGGCTTATAGCTGATTAGACAGATGGGCAAAAAGATGGGAAAGACTTGACTGTAACTTTGAGAACTGTGATCTGAAAATGCAGAAACCTTACTTTCTTGCACAAGTATTGGCTAAACTTACACGTTCTTTATAGCAGAGTCAGATCTTGATCAAATTCCAGTTACTCATTCCTCACCAGGCTTGTCAAATCTGTTCCACTCCTCTCTCTGAAGTTGATGTGTGCACACAAATGCTGTGGTCAGCTACTGTATTGGTAAGCCCAGCTTAATGGCCTTCATGTTGTCCTGCTATGTAGAAACAAGAAGTCTGAATGTCGGCACGTTAAATTCCTCAGAGCAGCTTGGAACTCGTTTGGTGCCATTGGCCTCTGAGGATCATTCAAACAGGTCCAGGCAATCTGCGAACCTTGACATTCATTTGTGTGCCATAGTCGCCAGTTGAATAAGCGAGCGCGTTACTCAGACAAGGTTTATGTCCTTTAATATTCATGTAATGCTTCACTTTATGTCTGTGTATTATTTGAGCACTCACCTGCAAAGATAGCAAGTCTGAAAAACTTCCCTTGAAGAGGGCACTGCTAGAAGCCAGGTTGTCACACAAAGTAGTTTCCTTTCCTCTGCTTCCTAGCTAGAGGGTGAGCTTCTGGCACGGGGAGGACTGACCAAAGATACTGATTTGTGGGTTGTTACTTGATGGGCACAATAGGTGCAAAACAAAGAATGTTGTTCAAGGCATAAAACTGGCAAGAAATCAAGATGATCGGAAACAGAAACAGGTAACTTGCTGTGAAATGAAAGAAGACATTAATGATAGTGTTGAAATTCTAGCTTATTCCTGCGTATTTCCTTAATTTACTATGAAGCTTTCAAACCTCTGCCGATTCCTCTTCTAAATCAGTCGTAATAATCTTGATATTTAGTAGTGAACCCTCTTTCTTTTCCACGTTGATTTCAGCATCTTGCTTACTTGTAAATGTAGCTGCCACATTGCATAATAGCCAGAACACTGAACTCCCACACAAATTGCCAACAGAAACAGGATTAACTAAGGAGGTAAATACTTTACCAGTCACTGGCTTTGCAGACCCAAAGTTGGCAAAGGTGCAGCAAAAAACATAGTCTGTCATTCCATATACTGCTGTCTTGTCTCTGTATTGTGAGAAATGGTTAGAGAATTGGAATTGCTATAAAGCTATCATATAAATTAACTGCCACTTGTGGATAATGAAAGATCAGAAGACATATTGTTACAAAGCAAAGTACATGTACCCTTTAAAATACAAAGCTGGCCTGTTTTATGAAAAAAACAGGCACTTAAGAAGGGAAAAATATTTCAAAGAACCTAACAGATATTGTCAGAATACTGATGTCTCCCTCGTACACTCACCCTGGGAATCCTTTGGTGTAGATCTGTCACTTTTTTCCTGATAGATGTATTTTGTTTTAGGCATGTTCTGGTAATAGATGCTCTAAGTGCTGTAGGCTGCTCAGCACCAAGGGCCATCTCAGAATAATAGAAAGTATAGAGCGTGAATCCATCCATCACAGAGGAAGACTACCTAAAATGTGTGAATCAAATAAATGTCTATGTATGACTCAAAAACTGATAGCAACTTCATTTCTTATGTGCTTAAAAGGAGATTTGGGTAACTTTCTGAGTTCACCAAAATAGCCCTAGCACTTAAACGTCATACTGCTAAAGTCAGAGGAATGGAAGAAAAAGGGACTTTTTTTTTTTTTTTTTTTTGTACTTCATTGGTTTGATTAGGGATGAGACTTCCCCTTTTTTGTATAACAGCAGTGTGAACTATGCAAGCAGGTTTTTTGCTCTATGAAAAATAGTCCTTTTATGTACCAAGGGGATAAGTCAATTTGTGCTATTCGAGATAGGAAAGGGGCAGAAAAGTGCCTGAAGATATAAAGATTTATTATTCTTCAGCATATGCCACAGGTCATTTCTGTCTAACAACTAGGAAATGTTAACGGAGCTTGCTCTACAACTTGTACTTATTTGTCAGTGTTCATCTTGTGCTGTTTTGCTGGTGTAACGCAGAACCTCGCAAGCATTGTGATTAGGATGCCATAGTTCAAGTATGTTGTGGTGTACTCTTTCTGAGATTCAACTCCATGAAACTGGTTTCCCGTAAGAAGGGAGGGCACATTCTAATTCTTAATTATGATAATTTTCCCAAAACAGATGAGAGAAGAGCTACATTTCTTCTATGTGGGGATATTTTTACTTGCTAAGGTGGCCTGGCAGAGGATGTAGGGCGTATTTCACAACAACTAGAATTTGTTAAGTACCTATCCTATATAAGACAGTAAGATATTATAAACAAGATGCATTTTTCATACATTTTTTTGGGGTCTGTTCATTACAATAAAATACTCATTATGAATGACTTGGAAGCTATATATGATTTGACATTTTAAAATCTAATTATTTTTGTAATTTAATATTTCTATTTTAAAAGTTCCTTAGCAACCAAAGATTACTGGTACTGTCTCCGGAGATCTCACATTGTATTCAATCCATATGAAAAAAAGTATTAAGGGGTTACTCAGAGTAGGGATACAGGAAAGATGCAGCACAAGGGCAGAAAACTTCTTGGGTGTGTAAGTTTTAGGTTGTTGAATTTTTCTTCTTGTGGCTTGAAAACAGGAGAATTTTAGAAAAAAATAATTAGCAGTATAATTTTTGTTACGGAAAATCAGTTTCTGTTTTAAAAGGAAAGAAATATCAATATATGGGCAATGAAGCTGTTCAGCTTAACACGGGTTTTGCTTTGGCAAATTTACTAATGATGTATTTTGAGCACATTCAGAAAAGGTAATTTCCCGGTGAGAAACATTTGTAGTAGAAGCCAGGGAGTTCTAATTTTGCAAAGAGCTTGATGAGGAAGAACAGCTTATGTGAAGGGGGGAAAAAAACCCAACTGAATATTGCCTCTCGGATAAACAGCAAAGGTTCTGCTAAGCCAATGTTTCCCTTCAGGTGTGGGTAATAGGCAGTTTTGCTTTCTGGGTTCACAGAGGGTATATTACATATGTAGGACTGTGCAGTACAGTCTATGGTAAAGATAGGAATGTAGTCCATGACTTCGGTATCGCACACGGTGCTGTAGCGACGCAGAGCAGGATTGTACAGCAGGGCCCCTGACGAGCTCTGCCGTCAGCACAGCACCCGTGGCGTGGGCAATGCCTGGTGTCGGTCGCGTAACTGCTGCTTGCTTTCCTCGTGGTTTTGATTTCCCTTGAACTGGCAGTCTTTATTCATATGAATTTCTCTAAGAATTGTTCTAAGCTTTCTTAGAAGATAGATCACAAATGGAAGAACCATAGGAAAAAAACACGTATGTGTCTTTGGAACTTTGTTTCTTTAGAATTAAGATAAGTGACTATCCATAAGCCCGGCCAGGCCTGTACTGTAGATGATGGAGGATAAACAGAAGTGAAGATGAAACAGTTGAAAAAAGTGCGGAATCTGAAGAGAGATGTAGAGTATTTATATGAATATGTAAGAAGAATTGCATGCAGAATGTATGGCAGTGAAATTTCTGTTAAAGATAAAAATATTGTGACAGATTCTGCAAGGAGATGTTAAGAGTTCAGTGTGCTGAACGAATTTTCTCTGTTGACAAAAGCCTACCTAACATCTCTAAAAACAAATCCTGCACTGGCTAGAGAGCCTACGCAACATGGTCCATAGGTGACTAAATGCAGGTGACTAAATGCCCTGCAAATTCCCTGTGCGCCAAGGACACTGATTTATGGGAAGCTTTGACTAAGCCCAGAGTCACTGTTGTCTCTCTAGCCCACGTATCATCTCGTGTCGCCCTGAGCAACGGGGCTGCTACTGAGCCAGCACAGAGAGAATAGGAGGGCAGGCCAGGAAGGGTCTGCAGGAGATGCTGAGCTCTCTGTGCTGCTCTTAAACACCCTAGTTTTGACTGTAGAACATACTTAACAAGGAAAAGGTCAGATTTTCTTTTCTATGTATTTTCTAGATAGATCTCCATTGAAACATGACATTGAAGAAATTTTTCAAGCAGAATGCTGCTCCAAAATTATCCACATAGCCTTAAAAATACCATCCTACATCACCAGTTAGTATATCTAATGTTAAACTCATCTCCTGCATTATAGAAAGAATAATGATTGGTGGCTATTTTTGACATTGCAGGTTTCTGAACTATGAATTCCTAATTAATGTGTGAAAGGATAATAGTTATAATTATAGAAGTCAGAATACTTACTCGCCTTATAATGAAACATTAAAAAAAAGACCTACATATGTTCACATCATCTATATGAGCAAAGTTTAGCTTATCTTTGTAGAGCAGAGAGGTCTGGTCAGGTCATACACTATTCCAACAAAACTGTCTTTGCCTAAAAGCCTAATGTCAATATAATGGATTAGGACAGTTGTGTCAAATTCAATTACTCGTCATGGTCATATGCAGTTTGCTTGATTGCTGTAGGACCACTAGAGAACAGAAACATGATATGATTATGAGAAGGAAAAAAAAAAAAAATGATATAGGAAACAAATTGAAAATCACCCGAAGATTACTTGTGGCTAGTTGGCACAGTGGCCTATTAGTAGAGAAGTGGACAAGACCTTTCTTTTAGTAATTCTTGTTTTTGAAAAGAGAGGAAAAAAAAAAAAAAAAAAAGTGTTTTAAGGCAAATCATGTTAGCAAGAAAGGCTAAATGGTTGAGCTAAGAAAAGGCTGGATTTGTTTTCAGTAGCAGATTCTTTTTCTTTCTTTCCTGGGAAAGTATCCTGTTTTTTATGTTCTTCCTTTTGTGAGTGGGTAGGATTTTTCTGCAACTCTAGAACTACAAAGATAACAGGTATTTGGGGCTGCAAACAAAACCTTCAATATTCACTTTTTTGTGCAATTCAGCACTCTGATCATCTTGTAAGATTCCGAGTACAGTAATATTTACCCTGATCTTGTATTCAATCTCCTGCAATACAATAACTCATACTTAAGACTGTGAAAAGAGAAAGAAGATAGGTCATGTTTGGGGAAAATTGGATCTTGATCTGCAAGTACTGGGAAATATCTTAATTCTGTCTTTGTGCTGGACATTTAAACTTGACAGAAAATGAATCTCCTTAAAGGTATGCAAACTCGTCATGCATCACTGAAAATTCTTCCTATCCTTTTTTGTTTACTTTTTTTATTTTTATTTTTATTCAATTACAATAGCTTGTGATATCAATTCCATGCATGCATGGGAGTACGGATGGCATTTTCTTTTGTGATTTGGAATTTGTTCTCTGATAGCTCTCATAACTACTCATATGGTTCTATTAAGTCATGCCTGATGCATTGAAGCCACAGCAGAGGAAGAAATCCAGAAATCCCACTCTTTTTTTTTTTTTTCAACTTAAAATGCAAATGAAACAAGATAAAGGAAAAAAAAAAAATTAGAACACAACAAATGTATGACCCAAAACAACAAATGTTTTGTGTACCCCACTCACAAAACCTCCCACCACAAAAGGGATGGATGCTCTAATAATGAGCGACTGCTTTGTCCAAACCCAGATAAATTGCTCTGACTTTAACACCTCTAAATTCCACTGAGAACTGCCAGTTGGGATCAGACCTCAAAAACTTTTATTCAGGGCATGGGAAACATGAAATACTAAGTTTTCAGAAGTTCGGATTTATCAAAATATTCTTGCTTTTTGAGCATTCCTCCTTCCTCTCTCAGTCTTCTTTTTCATTTGTCTTTAGTTTTCAGCTGAAACTGATCTGTCTGCCTATTGATTTCTCTTCTGAGCACCTGACCCTGGTTAGAATCACACTTTCTTCCATTACCCACCTCAGTTACGCTTTTGGTGTTGAAGTTGTGAAAAATTCTTTAAGAATCAATGACCCCCAACCTTCTCTTCCAGTGCGTCCTCTTACCTTTCAGGACTTTCTTGGACTTTCTTTCGTACAGAACAGTAAATGTAAATTTCAGCATTCATGTGCTGAGAGATTACATCATTCTTTGTTTTTATTTTATATCCTGAAGATTTTTTTTTTTCCCTGCTGCTACCATTTAATGGTTTTTAAAGAAGAAAATATAAATGTAGGGATGTTACATGAAATACCAGTATCCTTCATAGGGTGATGAAGAAACACTCTAGGAGAAAGGGCAATGAAAAGTGGTCACGAGACAGGTCACTTTTAACAAATAAATGGCAAATAAGTCACTTCTGGTAAGATAAATGAGAATGTTACTGTTTTAGAATGTATAGATCTGAATGCTTCTGAAAAGCAAATATTTGCTTTGGTTCCAAAAAAAACCCAAAGTTCTTTTTTTCTTTTTTCTTTTTTTTTAGCATGCTGTAAGCCCACACATAGTTGTAGGGAAGCAGCAGTCTCAATAAATCATTTATTTTTTCTAAGTATTTATAGTGAGTTCCCCTTGCCATATTGGCTGAACCTGTGGCACACACCTGAGGAAATTAAGCAGGTATCACTTGCTACAATTCTTAAAGCTATTTTGAGGTTGTATTCTGGTGGTAAAGGTTCTGTTTCATCTAGTCAGATCTGATTACTTGCTATAGCAATCTTGTTCTTGCAAATATTACTGCCAGGGGTTTCTTTCTGGAAGGGACAGGCACAATTTACCTGAGAACTCATGTGTCAAATGAAAGGAGTTTGATCTATGTCCTATGTTTTATTTAGATTTTTAGCTCTAAAAAAAGAGAAAGTCACTGCACAGCGTGTTTTGATTTAGTCTGGTTAAATTCTTTCATTTTTGCCTTGGTTTCTTCATAAGTAGCAAGAAGCAGTAAGCGGAAAAGGAGAAATCTGATTCTTTAAACCTTTTTTTTTGGATCTCTTTTGTAACTTCAGGTTTTGCTTGCAAGCAATAATAAGAAAAACAAAATAAAAGCATACCATTAGAATTAAACTCAGGGGAAAGGAACACAAAATATATGTTCCCTTACAAATGCATCATTTGAAAACAAACAGAAAGATGGAATGAAAAAATGTGAATTCTGATAGAAGTAGTGTAATGAGATACTCTTATCAAGCAATGAAACAAGTATTTTCAGTACTGTGGTCTTATGGAAGAAAAGACATATAAATATATTTAACATTTTAGTAGAGATACAGAAACCCTAAAATGCTAAAGCATTAGGACTGTATTAAAATTTGTGTTTCAACACCATCTTTCCCTTCAACTAAGGCAAGCTTTTATTTTTTATGGGGGGGGGGGGGAACTTGTTTAATTTTCACCCTTTTCTTGTCAAAATAAATGCATACAAAGCATGAGAGGAAAGAACAAAATAGACAAAAATAATTTCTTTTTCAAATATGGCCTCCTATCTGCACAATTTGCTACTGTAGATAGGTGGATGCAATACGTTCTTTTCAAGCTTAGAGATGTGGAAAAAAAAATTCAGGAATGAAACTTTAAAGTAATACTTTTTATTGCCTACTTGTAAGTATAGTGATAAATCTGAAGTGTGAGTGCTGCTAAGACTAAATATAAAAAGTAGTTCCTATTTAAAAAAAAAAAAAAATCTAGGAATTGAATATAGTTGTTTTCCAAATCTTATTACACAGAAATGTATATACAATATAATTTTCTAATACTACAAATATTTTAAGTAAAGGTATGCAAAATTTCATCTATATGCATAAATGCATGTTTTGGCAAAACTGAAAAGCATTATGCAGATATAGTGGCCAGATGAAATGGCTTCTTTTACACAATCCATTATACATATATGATAGAAAGATCTTATTTTCATTCCAAAGCAGAGGGAAAATAAAAACAAACATCCAAACTTAAATGCTGTCGTGAAATATGAGTCTAAGTGTCAGCGAGGGAGAGGGGGGCATTAATCTCCCTCTCAGTTTTCTCTAAAGAGAGTGGTAATTTTCACTTAGAAATTAATTGCCGAGTAAAGTAAGGATGATTCCCAAAGTGCAAATTTAAACTCCTAATGTTACCGATGGAGAATCTGCTGCGGGTAAGAACTGGAGCAGATCCTGTACTTGGACTATGCAAAACCACGCAGCAAAAATGCTGCAGAATCCGGCTTTGGAAGCAGCGCTGGAGCGTGGGTCAAAGTGTATTTGATAAAAACTACTTTGAAGTTCCATGATCGTAAAAAAAGGAATGGATTTTGGACAGGCAAAGCAAACAAGTAATTTGTATCATCTTTGCAATATGTATGGTACAGCTTCTAGTGTTTCTAGTGTGTCACAGATGATGTGGTTGGGCAGAGGACTGCCAAAAGTGAATGTATGAATTTTATCTCTTTTTCACCATATCTCACCATCTGTTGCCAGCTCATTGGGTCTGTTACTCATAACAAATAATTAAAAATAATTGTGATAAATTAATATGTTCCTGCTTCATTTTAATGCATTTTCATTGGATTACCTGTTTTAGAAGTCCTTTTTTTAAATGTCTGTTAAAATAATAAACATTTAACCCTTTCTAGCCTTTAACTCTGGATTACCAAGCATGCAAGTTAAATATGTCCATAGTCCTAATACTTAGGTGTAAGCTCTAATGAAGTAACTTGGCTAGCAAGTCACTGCAGTCACTCAGGCTGAAATATGGATTTTCGTATTTTGTTGGATTTTGATCATAACCTTCCTAATTATTATGTTAATATTAGGTAAAGTCTAACTGCGTGAAGATGATGATTTCTAGCAATGTCACTGTTCCACTATAGCTCTTCTAGTGAAAAAATATATGCAGCTTGGGAAAAATAGAATTCTCTTCCCATTTATTCTCTTTCCATGATATGTTTCTGCAGTCTTCCCTTATGCTTTTTCATTTTCTTTGATTCTTCCCACAAATATATATTTCTCGTGCATTTTTCTCGTACATTATAGTTTTCTCAACTATTCAGCTTCTGTTTGTAAATCGTTGCTCAGGAATTTCTTACGCCATAATTTGCCATAAGTACTGCAAGTTTTCAGGCACCTGAAATTTATTATGAGATTATAACTATAATTTTAACATCTTTTTTCTTGTAAATTTGTTTTCAAAATTGTAAGGTGTTACAATATTTATAATAGGATGAAAGGTTCTAATAATAACCACAAACACTTTTCCCCGATCATTTTCCCCAGACATACTTAGTTTTTTATTTTATTTACTTTTACATTAGAGCTTTCCTTTTCCCATGTGTTGCTTCATGTCTAGTGGCTTCCTCTGATACTAAAGCAGGCGAGCAGAATGGGCTGAGACACCCAACATGGCTTAGTCTAACTGTTGTCCTTCCCCTCTGACTGTAGTCAGTGGCGCCGCGCTTTCCTTTTCCATGCGGACGCTGGGGAGGGAAAAGCAATCCCTCTACTTCCTATGTCTGCACGAATCACCACTTTCATCCCATGATGGAGTATGCCAGTTACTTTGGCTGACATTTTACTCCTTTATGAGGAAATACAGCAAAGCCTAGGGAATCTGACTCCACTGTTTTTTTTTGTTGTTTTTTAAACGTGCACAAGATATTACTGTAGTATCCATTTTTAGCATATAAACATTGCTTACTTTCTGCCACTATTAAAAAAAGTAGTCTGATTTATGTTATGTGAAAGAAACTGTTGTGATTGTTCTTTGCTATTGCCATCTGCTCCTCTCTTTTATAAATATTTACAGCTAAGAATCATGATTCTGTAGAATTTATTAGAACCCAGAAATTATTAATTCTGTAGCATTAGCTGTTTACTATACCATAATCAAACTCCTGTGCTTATCTGCTTCAGAATAAGATGAAGGAAATGGGGAAGTTATTTATCAGGTAGCATATTTAAACAGACAGTTTCCTGTGCTTCTTGCCTCTCCCTCTCCACTTTAGCCCCCAATTAGCTCATAGTTTGGGAAGTGATCTGCAAGTTCACATGTGCCAGATATTTGGGTGGAAGTTCTTATATCAAAATGATCAGAGAGAGCTATGATTTGGGATTTAGTAGTCCCCAAAGACAGCTTCCATCAGATTTTCTTTTTACCCCTTTACCCTTCATTACCTCTGTCCATCGATATAAATGCTGCTTTTTCAAAATTCACCTAAGTTACGGCCTCGATACCCCATAGCAGTGGATGCGCTGTGTTCATTATGCATTATCTCCATTACAAAAGAGCCATGATGCAGCTTAGTCAATTTTGTTAGGTTTGATATGTTTTAATTTAGCTATTGTGCCAAATCAAATTATTCACCTCTTTGTCTTTAAAAATAGTTGTCTTTGGCGGCAGGGGGAGAAGTTTATGAGTTTTCATAAGACGCCTCTCAGTTTTATCAGTATCACATACATATACATTTGTATGAATGTTCATTTCTGTATAGACCAAGTTCTATTCCCTGAGCCTTTCTATTTTATAAGATATTTCATGGCAACAAATGATTCACCGATCACAGAGAATATGAACTAAATGCATGCATCAAAATATTCCTCAGATAATTACTAGGAAATAAAATATTGTAGTGCTGTCATGAACACTCAATATACCTAAATGAAATCTCACTCTTACATGGCACTGCAAGAGACTTTTACAATCAATTATTTATCTCTGTATTCTATAATGTCAAATTAAGTTTGATCATGACTTCCTATTACACATTATTTTTGGAAAATGAAATATGAATTTTATTTTGCCAACAAAACAACAGGAGACAACAAAACACTTTTTGTAGCAATAGTATCACCTACAGGATGTAAAGACTCAATCACATAGATTTTGGGGAAAAATGATAAAAGAATGATCTGCATATATTGATAGGTATCTTCCTACTTAATTCACATGATAAGGGAACAAAGGATGAGGGATTCAATGATAAGGGAATAAAAAATAGTATTTGGATGATATTCAGAGCTATTTTATTTTAAAATACTCTCTTCTGTCCTCAGCAAAGTGCAGTGGATGGCAGCAGAATAATAATAATATGATTTTCACCTACTCTCATAGCTGTTGATAGCCTTCAGTTGTATTTCCTTACTGAATTGATAATAATTTTGTGCTCTCTTCCTCTCTAACTTTTGCTTGCCTCTAGCATTCTTCTTTCCCATGTGTCCTATATTTCCCACAGATAGAAGGACTGTTCCTTGAAATGAAAGGCTACCCGATAATCTTTGAACTGGCACTCATGAATTTGATGGTTCTTTTCCTCTTTCCTTTAGTATCTATGTTGGTTTTGATTTTTAATTCTTCACAACTTCATGAGACAGCTTTTGGCTGTTTGGTAAGTGACTGTTGTTCTATTTAACTATAATATTTATTGAAATACAAAATATTTTCAACCTAAATAAATCAGCATTTGAAAAGTGACAACAGTTGGCTTGAAATGTATCAACATCTCTGATTTCCAGGAGTGCCTTCTCACCTGCATGGAAATTTGTGACTAAATGTACTAATAGATTTCAGAGAAGCAAATGGGAACATGCTTAACATCCTTTTCTTGCATAAATATTCAAAATAAGCACTCGTTTATGCCTAGAAGGGGGTTCTGGGCCTGGAATCATCTGTGTAAAGTGGTAGTTCTGAAAGTTATTTCAGGAAGTAGGGGAAAAAAAAAAAAAAAAAAGGATGACTGGAAGGATCAAATTAGTGGAATTTAGTCAGAAAATATATATACACCAATGCATGTAAATAAATGTCATCTCCCCCATGCCGGGGTGCAAAGGTACAATTTGCATGATAAAGAAAGAATTTAAGCTTCTACTGAGATGTGCTGCTGAGATACAGTAACAAAGATAAGGGAAACATATCTAAACTAGAACAGTGCTAAAAAGATTTGAATTAAAAATCCTTATTCTATTCTATATGGGAAAAAAATGAAAATGAGAGTAATTATTAAAAAATACAGCTAATATAATCATTAAGACAAAGCCTTTTAAGTAAAAAGGCGGTTCTACCTTCATTCTGTGGGTATGTTTGGAGTTTTTACGGTAACCATCTACTTACCTGCCCCCTAAAAGTTAAAGATTTTGTGTATGCACTGATTGCTGATGAACATGTTTTCATACTCCTAACTTGCAAACATAGGAGTCGCATACAGCGCTGCACCCTCAGTCCGCTAGGAATTCTTTGGTGGGCTCCAATCTCTGGGAATTGGAATATTAGTGAAAGGGTGCTTCTGTATCTCCTCCCTTTCTGTACCTTCTGAGATTTTTCTTTGTTGTTGATGGCCATGTCTTGTTTTGTTTTACAAACCCTTAAGAAAATCTAATTTACACTTGCTATTAAGAATTTAAGTTCTGTTACTATCCAGAAAGTGAATGTGTCTTTCTGATCTTGTAAATGAAGAGAGTGGATAAATTTAATGGTTTAGAGGCTTTTTTTGATTCTTTCGTTTGGAATTTTAGGAAGTTGAAATGTATATCAATGTAACTGTTGATTTTAGGGGTAATTTACCAGCTTACCCCAGTTGAGAATATTATGTCCAAAGTTCTCAGGTAAATTGTAGGCTCATATTTAACCTTTAAGCCTTTGAACATTTTTCTGTTGAGGTTTGAAATACCGACGTTCATTCAGTACATGTTTTGGAAGTTCAGCTGCAGGTCTGTTTTTAAGCAACTAGGAGGAGGAGCCAGCAGCCAGTATTTCTATCATTACAAGATCCGTGAAATGCAGACTATTACTTTTGCTTTTTGTAGTGATTGAATGCCTCCATTTCAGTTATATGCTAATTTTATTTGGAGAGATTGTAAATATTCTCTATTGAAATTTAAAAATCCATCTTAGTCCTGAAGAGGCTTACAATGTCTTTTTAGTGAAATTTTTTCTGTTATCTAATACTAATGCTGAGCCAGCTAACAAATACAAAGAATGAAACTACTGATTCTATACAGAAGGGAATTACTAATATTAGGATTAAGAGAACCTGATGCAAGCAAATACATATAAGAAGGCCTGTTCTTTTGTTAATTTGAACAAAGCAATCTCTTGGTGCATGGAGTATGAAGATTTAGAGCTGAAGAGTTCAATCTTACTTTACTTCAAGCACTTATAAATATGCAGCATGCTGCAAAGCCTAGAATTGTAGAGAGAAGGTGATAAAATATATTTTGTACTGTTTCTTCCTCATGTTACTGCACCTTACTCCGGAATATTTATTATGTTAGTTCTTACTAAATAATTGATTGAGAACTGATAATACAAAAAATTACTGAATATGTAAAGTGTTTTATTATAGCATTAAGATGCTACAGGTGTATTTTATTGGTCAATTAACATACGCCTCAGGGTGTGATATGATACATAAGGCTGTTGGTCCTGTGCCCTACGAGACTTGTATTAACAGGCCAGTAAAACACATCCTGGAGGGTCTTAATGGTGTTGTATAGTGAGGAAAGATGCCTTACATTTAAGGGTATGTCTCTATATAAATTGTTTTGTGGTTTAGATGTGCAGCTTAACTTTAAATGAGGAAGCTGGAGTTCTGGAGGTAGTCTAACAATAGCAATGTCAATCTTTTATGTAAGTTAATTTACTCTGCTGTTTGGGAGAACACTATCTTAGGGCTAAGGTGGTCTCCATTAATTTTCCCAGATTTCCTGGATGTGTCAGTTTATCTCCTGCATATTTCATTTACAAGGCTACAGACAACAGAAGCCCACTTGTTATCTCTGAGTGCTACTGTTTATCAAGTAGTATCGTGAATATAGCCCAGGAAATTTAAATTGCATTTAAAGTATTTTCAAAATTCCTTATCTAGTAATGTCTTTCAATATAGGAAATAGATGAGGGTTTCTCTCCTCTCTTTCTCTCTGTGTCTCCCTCTTTTTTTTTTAAGCTGATCCTTGTTGCTTGCTTCTATACCATTTGGAAAGGCTGACTTACACTGTGTCCCTTGACTATCATTAGGCTCCTTCTTCCTTCTGTCTCATCTTATTTTCATTCTATACACAACAAAAGATAGGTAGCTTTATACTCACTTTTTGAGTGTTTGCAAAGGAAAATAGAAAACTGTAACATTGAATACATGCGTATTCCTAGGTGAAACTGTCTTACTGCATGCAAAGGGCAGAGCTCCAAAAGCCAAAGGATGTCTGCAGTAGATCAGTCCAAAAGTCCAGCTGACCCTGGAGAAATCAGCTAAGACAACAGGCAGTAGCAAAGGCTTGGAGAAAGAGTGCAAAAGCAGGGCAAGCACCTTGATATTTCTTTGCTCTTTTCATCTGTGGTGTAAGAAATTTTAAAGTAGAATATTACCTCCAGACCATTTTGCTTAATAGCCCTTGAGAGAATTTTCTTGCATTTATCTAAGAGGTTTTTAATCTTTCGCATATTAACATCCAACCTGTCCTTTTGGAATAAGTTCCATTGCTTTAATTCCAAGTCGTGTGGGAAAAGTTTGATTTACATCTGTGCTCTTTATTTTAAAGCGGCTGCCAAGTAGTTTCATTGCACACCCTATGGATGCTGTGCTTTTAGGTGTGAATTATCAGCCTATGTTCAGTCATCCTATGCTCACTCTACTGTCTTTTCATCCGTGTTGAAGTAACTGAACTTGGTTTATGTTGCAGAGTTTTAAACAAAGGCAGGCAACAAGCAAAATAACTGGCTTTCCATTCATCTGAGAGGTCCATAATACAAATGTCATTGCTATGAGTGAAGTTCTTATGTGGGGTATGGAGAACCAGAGTTGACACATGGTGATGTTCTGGTTTATTTATTTTTACTAACAAGCCCTGGGCTTGCTGAAATGAATATGGTCCTTAGCAAAAGGAAGATGTCACTGGAAACTGAGAGACCTGATCCTGGAGTTTGTGCTGGGATAATATGTAGCAGTTCCAGTGCACATGGATCAGAGGTGGGTGGTTGTGGGCTTCAAGCTTGTGCTACTCAATCCTCAATTCTTGCTGCCACTTGGACAGCAGTTGCCACGTTTCTCCAGACAGCACCCACCACTCTTATTCATTCTGACTCCAGACATAAAGACACTTTATCTGTCTATCTACTTACATATTATTTTTTGTCTGTTGTTTGATCTTTTCTAGAATGTAGTGTTGCTTGTGTTAGTTGTGCTAATGCTTTAAGTTGTGTGACCATCAGTAGGGACATGACCTTGAAAAACAATTGCCTGCACTTGTGAAGGTTTTGTTATTATTGTCCAGGCTGAGCGGCCTATCTGGAAAGTAAAACTCTGAGTTACTCTGTTTTTCAAAATGAAAGCACTGCTTT
>VZSV01000308.1:356232-377595 GCA_013398735.1 Nothocercus julius
TTCAAATTCTTCATGTTTGTTAGGCTTTTCTTACAGAGCAGAGAGGCTATGAAAAAAAAATCACTGGTTTTATGGGGAAAAATTCTTAAGATAATTTTAACTTCTGTTTTCTCTTAATAATTCACATATTTGACATGTAAATTTTCGTGATTTACAGTTTTGATATATAGATCCTTTTAGGATTGTTCATAGAGGTCAATGTGAAAGTGTCTGCCTGGACCCCACCGTAGCCCTCCCCAAGAACAGCATGGGGAACTTTGTTTCCTCAGTTCAACCTCAGCCCCACCGCCAGCATCGTCACCTCGGCACAGGCGGGCAGCGCATCGGCCTCTGGGCTGACAGCAGCTCCCTCCTGGTTTCAGCTTTGAAGAGACATTATTTTAAAGACCTTCCTAGGAGAAAATCTGGCACTAGGAAGAACAGATGGAAAAATATAGAGGGTTTTGTGATAATCGGATTAGTATACATAGTGCTATATAGTTTTGCCCGGCACATTTATGGAAAGATGGGTATGACTATTGAAATTTTTATCAGACATTACATTGCAACTTTCATCCAAGTTGTTTTTTATGAGCCTAATGTAATATAATAAGGCATGTCTCATTACATAAACAAAATAGGCAGCTTCTGATTCTTGCAACAGGCAGTGGTGATTTTATCACAACCCCACTTAGCAAAATGATAAAAATGAAATCAGCTTTTTCTAAAAGTTTTTTTTTTTCCTAAATTGTGTATGCAATATGCAGCTGTTAATGTTGATGAAATACATATCCAGATGAAAAATTGAAGAGGAGCAGCTGCTCTGGTGCCCTAGATAATGTACTGATCATGTACTTCCAGATAAGTTTTTTACAATAGAAATGAAAGCAGCAGCACCTCATGGAAAACAATTTTTGAAGACCCTTTCTAAAAAGGTGCTTTTCAGGTAGTCATACATCAAGACCGGAATTGCAAATTAATTAACTGTATATGTAAAGCAACAAGGTCTGTGATTGAAAGCAGCTGTTTTAATGCTCTGTCCACTTTGCTACTGTTAAACAGGTAAAAGCTTCCCTGTAAACTGCAAAATTAAACATGCAAAAGGTAACAGAAGTTCAGCAAGCTGGGATGAAATGAATGAAATAAAAACATCCTAGGTGGGGTATTTTCATTTCATTCATCAGCCTGTTCTGTCATTCCAAGCATCTTTTTGTATGAATAAGGTGAAGAACAAACTTAACAGTATTTTTGTGAGGATCTACAAACTTTGTTGGAATCCTCTCATTTTTTTTTTGAACTGTCAACCTGATATTTGCACTGTGCACAGCTAATCATCCACCTGCATTCTGCCATAGAGCCCCCTTTCCAGCAAAGGTGTGTGATTGCTGGGGAGGAAGAAAGGGAGGAAGATGTCTTTTATACCAGTCTCTTAGGTGCAAGTATGATAGCCTGTCCAGTCTTGCACAGTTCAGTCAGATCATGCTCACTTATCTTAGCTGGAAACTCAGCCAAACCAGAAAGCAGAAACCATTCCACTAGGATACGTTCCCCAAATATTTTTAATGACTTGTGTCAAGGCACTCATCCTCTTCAGAAATCTTCCCTCCAGAAGAGCTTTTAATGAGTGCTGCACCAGTGCAAGGCAGTTAACATTGTCTGTCAAGTCTTACAGGATGCACATATAAGCATGCCAGATGCATTTTTTTAATCCAGAATTTGGTCATATACAGGATGTAGTGACTAGAGGTGAAATCTCACTCTCTTTTGACTTTATTAAACATTTCTGTGTAGCTTGATTTCTGAGAAGTGATAATGTAGAATTAAAAAATCTGAAGGTGCATGAGGATATGGGTTTGGTTTATGCACTCATCGTCTTCATTGTTGCTATTTCTTCAACTCTCAGTTGATTTTTTTGAGAATATTTGTTTAAGTTAAAGCTCAAGGTTGGAATGATGATGATCCCGCTGACCATCAGTACCATCCTATGTCTGATGTGTCAGAACAGTTATTCCCGTACAGCTCCTCTGTCTCTCTCTGCTTGCCATGGCAACCCTGTCACCGTCCTATCTGTTTAACAGAATGTGCACATCAGGGACAAATTTTCCTTTGGATAATATTCGTATCTCCAAAATTATGCCCCAGAGGATAATGAAAATATGATTGGACAATTGTGCATTAAAATATTTAAATTACTTGCCAAAAGAAAATATCTGATTTGACTCATGATTTATCTGAACTGGTAAAAGAATTTAAATAGGAAGTTTTGAGTATATTATGTCATATGGATTTGTGTCAAAGACAGCTTTTTATTTTGATGGAATGACATGCAGTAACTCAGCACCTTATCAGGTTATTACCAATGTTTATGCAATTGTTATCATACCCAACAAATATTCAACCTGTGTCTATCATTAGGGAAGCCTCACAGCTTTATTGCAGCCTGTTTGCAAGGAAGCAGAGACAGCGACTTGTTCTGGAAGACAAATCTGATTCTGCATTGTTTCGTATGGATCTAGATTATTTTGTTTTTATTCGCAAGCAACAACAACAAAATATTGTTTGTGTGTTTACGGCTGAAATTAAAATGTAGATTTCCGCAGAAATGCGGATTGGCAAGTAAGTGAGAAAGTTAAGACTGCCAGGTGATTGGTGTAAACTCAGTGCTTTGCTAGGAAACATTATGCATGCTTTCAAACTTTCAGACGTTTTTTACGTGTTATTCTGATAGATTTGTTCACTGTTGCATACCTGTTTTTATTTTCTGAATATTTCTGAGCCGTTGGGTTGTAGTTTGTGAATGTAAGGAAGGAATCCTAGGGTGTATAGGGCACATTAGCTATAGCAGTCTCCTTGCTGTATCCACCTTTTCTTACCTTTTTGTATTAAATGTTTGGGACAAGAACCATTTTCCCTAAAACATTTGCATGCTATTTACTGCATTGGGGTACAGTGAGATACTAGTGACTCGTGCTTAGGCACACAGCAAATTCATAGTCAGAGAGGTTTATAAACACTATTGCATCATAAATAATAAAGTAATAGAACATTTCAAAATAAATTTTGTTGCCTTTGAGAACTCTTCTCATGAACAATGGTGCCTTTAAAACCACCATGTCTGACACCAACTTTTCTTTATATACTAATTGTTTTCATGCAATCGTCTCACTGAAGTAATCACAAACAGTACTCATTAAAACACTGGCGGGGGCCATCACAACGTTGTTGAAAGACAAGAACAGATTTCAAATAAGAAGATGTTTGAGAAAAAGAGATGGGGACTTGGAGTCAGACTGCTAAAAGGTCTTGCTGATTCTATCCTTCTTTATCCCCTTTGATAAACTTAGAGTTCCATTTGTGTTTTTTTCTTGTTTTCAGACTTTGTATACATATATCAAGTATACGTCAACAAAATGTCAATTTGAATTGCTCCTTGATGCTTTTTCAGATAGCAGAGAAATGTAAAACTTCAAGCTTCTCATGGTTAAGCACTTTCTAAAGCTTGTGGCTTATTCTGGGGTAACTTCTGATTACTCTGATCACCAAATGATAGGGAGTATTTTGCTCCTTCGCTTAGCTAGATTTGCAGTATATGCATTTAGCTAATAGAACAAGAGATTGCAAGTGCATGAATAATTGTTTTAAAATGCTATTTAAAGTACTATATATAGCATCAGGTTCCTGGAAATCTTTCTATATGCTTTTTGGTAGGAAGTAGTTTCCAAGCAGGTTACAATGTTAATTTGATAGCTAAAGTCTTTCTCCATAGTCATGTACTTGATGTGCTTATTTAAAAAATGCCAGTTCAGGCTGAATGATGATGATCAATTTACTGTTACCAAGTTATGAGCGAGGAGCTATACCACATAATAATTGGGAAAAAATAATAATGTTAGCAAAAGCACTGTTAGGATTTAGTTTTGGAATGTACAACTTGGGTCAGTTTTTATCACATCTACTCACTAAAAATCCAAGGAGAGGTTAATAGGATAAAATATGGAACTACTTAAGCTGTTAATTTTCTAGCCAAGTTTAGATGAGTATCATGAATTGGGATGCTAAAAGCCATTTAACATTAATGTTTAATGAGCAAATAAAGCTATCAGAGGTAAATGTGTATTGCACATGTATTTGATTTGAGTAGGCTGTGGAATCAGAATTGTTGTCTGATCTTGGCTAAAAGGCAGTATTTGCTTTCCACAATTTCGAGCTTTTCCTTTTTTTTTCTAAACAGTGTGTTCACAGCCTAATTTTGTGTTATCTGGAGTGTCACAACATCATGAAGAGACATCTCTTCTTGTTTTTCAGGATGGAATTACTGGACTAAACTTTAGATGTGAGCTTTTCACCGCACAAGGGCAAATCTCTCTCTCTCTTGTGCATCTAAATTGATGAATCTTGGTGCTGAGCTGTAGTTATGTACTAAGGTTTTCAAGACTAGAATGTTTTAAAGAATAAAATTCATGTGTAGGAGAAAACTTCTGCTCCATGTGCCACCACCAGTGAGAGGTAGAAGGGAGACACTCATGCTCTATTTAGTAAGAAACATTCAAAAGATTTCTACAGTATGTTTTTATAACTCCCTAGAACCCTACTGTTTTCATCTCCGTTTTGATCTACTTTATATAAGGTGTTATTGATTATAGCTAGCATGGGTCTGTGGGGAAAAAAAGACGTTCTGATCAAATCTTGCCCTATGGATTCTTCTCATCTTTCTTAGAAGGCTGTGGAGTTCTTTTGCATGCTGCCTTCAGAGTTTGTCCAGTTAAGTCTCAGCCCTAGCCTTCTGTAGTTGTAAAAGCTATAAAATTGTATTAACTGAATGAGAAAATATGTGATAAGCTGTGGTGAAGGTGAGCATATGTATTTTTTGTCAATAGTAAAAGTCTGTTCCAGCAGTTCCTTGAAGTGTAAAAGGGCATCGCTTTTATTGCAGCCAACCGTAAGTGTTCTAATAAAAAGAGTTAACTTCGATCTCCAGGACTGCATTTAACTAAGACCTTCTAAAAAGAAAAAGACCATTTCTTTGGATGAAAAGATAATGTGACATTGAAGTCCAAGAAGTTGATGTTCAACAGTGCAAAAATAAATGGCCCAAACCTGGCAAACAGCATGTTCAACAAGAAGATAAATTGGACTGGCATAACTATAGTGACTGCTGAATTTGAACTAATCATTTGTAAATGAAATCCTCTTTTCATTAGCATTTCCATGCTCACATGCATAATTTACGACAAAGGTTTGCAGGCACCAACACAGTTTTCATAAATTAGTGGTAATTTTGTTGTTGCTAAAACCTAGGAAACTTTTTAATGCAGTAGGATTTTTACATATGAAAAAAAGCCTGATCGTTGATTGCCTTAAAGTCAGATTTAGTGTTTACAATGTATGTAATGGGCCTGATTTCCATTCTGCATTTGCTTCGTAGCAATTTGAATGCAAAGTAAGTATAAAAAATGACCAGAGCTTCCAAAGCAAAATGGTAGAATTAGGGCGTATACATTGTGTAAAGCTGGAGGAATTTTCTAGATGGACATCGTATGTTTTGGGGGTGTTTTTTGGTTGTTTTTTTTTTTTTTTTTTTTTTTGGATGGCTGCTACAAAATCAATTGCAAGTTTTATTTGACAGCTGCCTATCTAGCAAGCACCATATTGACCTTGACTATCCCATTCTTTTTCCGCTCAGCTTTGTTCCTCTCCCTCTCTCCCATCCCAGCCATCCCTCTGGAATGTTTCCTCTCAGGCGGGTTGGGGCACCCTGACACAACTGCACAGGGAGACTTTAAAGCTTCTGGATTGAAGAATATCATTTCCAAGGCAGATCTGACAGTGTGTCACCAAAATGCTACAAATTAAATAAAAATCAATTCAGTGAGTGAGGAAACCAGGATCACAGCTCTGTGGAGGCGAAAAAGAAGAAAAAGGAAAAGAAAAAACTCCATTTCTTCTTGCATTGGATACCTACGTAATAATGTAAAATGTATGTAATGTAAATATGTAAATAATAATGCAGACTAAATACGTAAATCTTAATGTAAAACAGCTCTAGGGACTCAATGCAAGATCAAGAAATAGAAAAGGGGGAAAAATACAAGCCTCTAAGATTTTGGAAAAAATCAGGAATGGTCCAATTAACAATTTAAAATTTGAGAATGCTGGTCATTTTGAACTATAGCAATTTTAAGGGGAGAGACTTTTTAACAGAATCTGACCAACTTTACCTTTACAGTTACAGTTCCGCTCCAGAAGTGCTGGATTTTACCCCTAGAAACAGGAGGGGGGTGACGGGGCGGCTTCTCTCTCTCTGTGGGCACCGTCAGCGCGATGCAGCCGGGCAGGGTGTTGGGTTCCCCCTCCTGCTCCACCTTGCTCTGCTTCTTGTATCTCTTGCACAGTAGGGGAAAAGAAAATCCTTTCCTTTGTTCCCAGCTTCCATCGAAACCTATAGCAGAGCCCAAATGGCTGGAACCAAATGGTTAACCTTAGTGTGTTATGAGATGGACTTGCTTTGCAGTAGGGACCGTGTCTAAATCCTCTGCAGTGGTAGAATTAAACAGCCACTGGTGTGCTTTGTGTGATTAGAGCACTGCTCTGTGAACTGCTCGCGAAAGGGTTCATTCTGTGTTATTTTTATGATGCAAAGTCCCTTCAGAATTTATAGGATGCCTGCACTGTTGATTTCAGTGGATTTTAGTAGGAAAAATAAGTAATGTAGTATTTTAATAGCAGTGTGGCTGCTTCTGCATCTTCTGAGATAAGCGCAGTACTTGGGTCCTTATGAAGTTTGTGGCCATTAAAACACAAAGGAAATTAAGGACTGGAGAGTTTTTAAAATAGGATTATGATTTGATTTGTAAATGCGAAGGCATTTTGGTTTAAGGAAGCAAAAACTTTCTGGCAAAAAGTACTCCATGGTGCACAGTGGATTTGGGAGATGGGGTTGTGCATGATAAAAGCTGTGATACACAATGTAATTATTTGCCAACAGCATGAGATCCCTCTCATCTGCTTCTTCTCACTTCAATTTCTTAAGAGTTTTATAGGTAGGACAAGAATATTAGTGAGCAGAGAAAGCAGCTTTATTCCAAGAGCATTAAAAATTCAATCTCCTAAGCAAGGCTTGAACAAATCCCGTTCTCTAGCGCTCACAAGGCATTCAGGCTGGGACGGTCTTACTGCCTCTGTGCTACCAGCATCATCCTCAGCCCACCTGCACGCTTATCCCCTTGCCAGGAATCAGATCAGCTGGCTGAGCGGTGCCCGGCAGTCGTGCAGTGCGTCCGATCAGGGTTGCTCCCGTTCATTGCTTAGCACGTCCTGCCAGCTGACTCAAGAAGCATCAGTATTAAATGACGCTGTTAGTACTGAATGCAAAACAGATTGTGACAAATGCGTAGAGAAGTGTATTGCCTGAAGACTGAAATCAATGCTTGCCAGTTCTCAAACAGAATTACTTACACCATTTTTAAGTTAAGTCATTTTGAAGAGACTGCATATTTCATGTTTTCTTATGCATTGTTTTCACTGCAGATGAGTATCACAATAATAAATCAGCGCTGGAGAAAGATCTGCCATACTTAGTTATTTCATTAGAAGCATTTTGTTGCCTCTGTGCTATGCAAATGTTTTTCAGGAATGTAGGACATAAGTAAATTGGCCCATTTTACACTGAATTTGTGAGTGTAAAAAGTAAAAATGATTTTTGTTGGACTAATTTTATGTACTGAGTTAGTTAATAGGAACTTGTAATTGCTTTTTTTTTTTTAAGTTTCAAAAACTTATACACACATTACATGCAATGAATGATTTGTCTAAATCTTCTGAACATCACATTTCAAGGCCTTATTTGATAAGCTTTGGTATAGGATAATAAGGAAGAATTTTAGTATAGTGTTAAAATCATCTAAGATGAACTGGTTCATGGAAGGAACTAAATGTAGGTTTCTTGATCATCAAAGTATCATATAGAATGCCAGGAGATGATTTGTTAGGAAATCAAATGTAAAAGGCTGTCATTTCCTTTTGAGAGACACTTTATGTCACTATACTATAATGAAGCTTTTACAGCTCTGGTTAAAGTTAGTAAAAATAACTCCCTCTAAAATGTTCAATCAGTTTATACTATTCTTTTTAAAATTCATTACATGACGAGATGAAGCAGAGCTGGGAGACATACATTTAAGTATTACAAATTAGACATTAAAAATAAACACTGAGCCCTTACCCCTTGCTTGCCCTGGAAGAGCAAAGCCCAACTTCAGAACAGTTTAATTGGTCTAGTATTTAAAAGTCCGGAACACTTGTGGTAGTGGCAGTAGTTCCACGTGGCCCTTGGCAGGTGTTCAGCTCAAGTCCACCCTCCGAACAGCAAAGCTGTTCTGCATTTACAGAAGTAGCCCCGGTGGGCCCGCTGACATTTCCCATGGAGAGGTCTTGGAGAACTTGCTATCAAATGGCAGGTTGAAATGGAGGACAAAATGTCTTGCTGTACAGCCAGTTTTGAAAAATATTTTCATTCTCTGTATGGACCAGACCCAAAATCTTACCTTGCGGTCTGTTTTCATACAAACAGAGTTGTCTCAAAATATGTCTGACTATACTGGCATGTCTGCGCTTACTGAATTAAATTTTTGATTTATTTTTTTCCCCAGATCAGTAAGGTTCCACTGAAATGACGGAATGGCTGCCAAGCAGCCTCTGAGGTTAGGCTTGCTGTCCCTGGATCAATCCTGGCTCTGGATAGGCATGAGGAAGGCAATTGGCTTCAGCAGAGAACCTCTAACTTCATCCCTCAGCCACAGACACGAACAGGGGCAGGGGGAAGTGTAAGGACTGAGTCAGCGTAGCTTGTTCCTTGCCTTGCACTGCTGGGTGTGAATGTGCTGGGATGCTGCCTGCGGGTTGCACGGGCCATAAACTCGTGCCTTTTGTGAGTTTGGACACTGTCGTGGGCAGTGTGGTGATCTGAGTCTGGTTACTGAAGTAGCAATGCACTTTGCAAGCCTGCTCCCAAAAAGTGACTCTAAATGGTCATAACATTTTAATTTTCTGAGAAGTAACAGCCTCACTGAAGGACATTAAAGCAAATGAAATTTTCTGTTCAAATCCAGAGAGTGCTTAAGAAGACTTCTAAAAATATGACAGTTTTGTATAAGGAATACATTTATACGCGTGGACTAACAAAGAAGCGCTGATTTTTCCTTTAGTCCTTTAGATGCATGTTATTTCCCAGGCATTAGTCCAAAATATTATTACATATCAGATGGCAGAGAAGCAGTCTTTTTCTTTTCTGTTTCTGTGCTTTGGGGAATCGTCTAGCTCCTTTGTCACAGCCTACGTGCCCCTAAGAACCCAGCTTCAGTAACAAAGCCGGTTAAAGAAATCCCATCCTCTCTCATCCATCCTGCCTGCTTGTTTCCAAGTCTGTGCCAGTCTGCCTGCTTCTCTGGCCCATCAGTAAATCATCCCTGTAATGATCTCAAGTAAAAATAGTCTTTAGTTTAAAGTGCAGTTCCACTAGCTCAAGTGGCATAGGAAGCTGCAGGGGGTAGGTGCTGTGGGTGTGCGCAGTGTGAGTGACTACAGAAATGTAGAGTTCACTTTGATAGCAAAGCTGCTACCTAGTGAAATTACATCTCTGCTTGGTTGTTGGAAGACTTCACCCTCTACCCCCTGCTGACGTTAAATGAGCTTGCTAAATCAGAGGCTTTCTTTCAACACCCCCTTTTGAGCTTAGCCCTTCCAAGGAGAGGAATTGCTATGCGTTTTCCTAATGTTCAGCCTGCAATTTCTAACCTCCTCTTCTGGTTTCTTAATGTGAAGAGATCGGATTTTAGACAAAAGGAACACAAGAACCCCACAAAAAAACATTCAAATATTAACATGTCACTAATAAATTTGGGTGCCCAATTTTAGACTATTTTACGAGATCTGCATTTCAGTAAGAATGGAAATTGCTTATAAAAATCTGGCCCTTTGGAGAGGTCTCAAGCTGCACACATAAATACAAAGCTTGTTTTTATGATTTAGAGCTACACCCTTTACATTAAAGCCTAGCATACTGAGCTTCAAAGGCACTCTTTTTCGCTCATTGCTGACCTTGCTCGTAAGTACGAAGAGTTGAATGAAATTTATTGGCAGCTTTTATAATTGTTTTGAAACCACTCTGCCTTTTCCCTTTGTAATTGAATAAGTTGGCAAAGCTTTTCAAAAGAGCCTAGAAGGTCATTGGAAAATAGCTGGTCTCAGCCTTACTTAAAACTAAATTTGTTAACTTATGTTACATTTTCTCTTAAAAACAAATTAACAATTTAAAACAAGAGTACATTAATTGGCCAATTATAATGGAATTTCTGTGAAATATATACAGCATTACCACTTCATTAATAAGACATTAGTTCTTCATTATTAACATCATTACAATGAACATCAGATGAACTAATAATGTCTGGCCACAGCAAATGTTACCAAAAATCACTCCCACTCCAGAAATGATTTGGACCACGGTCATTCCTTCTCATGCATTTTATTTTAATGAGCCAGAGTGATCTTAATGACATGGCAAAAAAAAATATTTGAAATAGTACAGTTTTGGTCTAAGTTATACCCCATTTGAGTCCTCAGCTTTGTTTTATCCAAGGGAAACAAACTGAATATGGGCTGAGTAACTCCGAAATCTTTTCTTTAACTGAGGTCCAACAGGACTGTGTGACTGGGGTTTAAAGTATACTAGAAAATATTTGGCCTGCCGTTTACCAGAAGAGCATTTCCACTGGTCTGCAGCAGAACTGAAGGGCTTGGAGAGCTATGGAAATCAGTTCAGTGCTGTTTTTTACAAAACAGCAATTGCTGTCAGTTCCTGTAAAAAAATGTTTTTGTATCTATCAAACCAGTTGAAATCTGTTTTGCATTCTACAGAGGTAGAAAGATAATCGGGAAAGCTGTGTTTGGAAGTAATAAAAAATTAAAAGATGTTTTGAATTAGAAAATGAAAGTGCTTCTTTTTATGGCAGGATGACATTTAACCTGTTTGGAATTATTTTGCTCTCTTTCTCATAGTATGTTTTAGCAAAATATTTTAATCAGCCCATGTGCATTTTTGACTGTAAGATTCTGACTGGAAAACACCATTTCCCCGTTCATAAATCCAGGTTCCCCTTCAGCCAAGTGACAGAATTACAGCTCCAGAGTGCTCTTGGAAACACAGTCTCTTCTGCTAGCGATGTGAAACATTAAGATATGACCTAATCCAACAGTGAGTGGCAGACTTAAGATAGACATCTTTATAGATTCCTCGGAGTCCATTTAGCACTGTCACTTCACTGTCTAAGATATCCCAAACAGCTGAATTTTCAGTCTAGGCCTGGAGGAAGCGAAGTTCGGGCCCCTGCAACGTCCCTGCGCTGCAGCCTTGGAGCACGTGGGGAGCGGAGGTTGAGGTGACTAGCCAGAAAATGAGGGAAAATGTCTTTCCCTGTTGTTTTCCTCTTTTCTCCGTCCCTATTAGCATAAGTGCACTAGAGTCTGCCGGTTCATTTACTAAAGGAATGGGGACTGAAAATCCGAAAGGAGAAGGAAGACCCAAAGGAGAAGGAAGAGGCGAGCGGAGCCAGGGAGTGGGGCGGCCGAGGGGCAGCTCAGAGACGGAGATGATCGGCCGGCTCGGTGAGACACAGGGAGATCTTGGCGTGGGGAGAATCCGCCTGTCAGCCGAGGAGGGAAGAGGGACGACCTGGCAGCCGAAAGAGAAAAAGGGCAGGAGACGTGCAGATGTAGCCGGCTGCAGGGGGCGGGAAGCGCCCAGCTGCCTGCCAACGAGCGCGGCGCAGGGAAGCAACCCCCGGTGACCTGTCTGCTCGCGTGTCGCCCGTCATTTGGATTTTTATTCAGTCCAGGGCGTGTAATTTATGGAGTTCAAAGCGAAAGGACACTCATCATGGCTCCAGGAGGCCTCCTAAGGAAGCTTCTTTATGAAAAAGACTAAAAATGTTTCCGAAAAGTCTTTCTGAACGATTTTGAAATAATATCTCCCTGCTCACAGCTTCCTGCTTTCCCTTCCAGCAAATAACCTCTTTGGATCTTTGATTTGTACCTTCCATGCTATGGAAATGCTAAGCAATAAAGCTGAAACCTTATCAAAGGCATGAAGTGGGAAGTAAGACGCACAAACACATTCCCATACCTGCGAAGGCAACGCAGAGATGGAGGCCTTGTGCTTAAAAAACATGTAGAAACAAACCCAAGCTATCCAAATTGCTAATCCAAAGCTGGCTGCTCTCAGGCGTCAGATGTGTTTTCTAAAATGGCCTGAACAGCCCCTCGAGGAGCTATGATTCATAAAGGGCTATGTGACAAAACTACTTAAGGTTTTTGTCCTTTTTAATAACCAAACACGTGGTGCTTTTTATCAAATATTCGATTTAATTTATCTCAGTTTTCATGTAAATGAATGTGAGTTTGTCTGTTTATAACAGGAGTGTCATAACTAATACTTGGTTGGAAAATTCTGTGTATTTTTCAGTGGTAATGGGGTTTATTGTTATTTTTTGTTGTTTCAGAACTTGTGTAGCAGAAACTGACAGCATTTGGTGTTAGTAGGATAGCCAGGCAATCTTAGCAAATATAAGGTCTTTCCAAGCTTAAAAATTCCCTGGAGAAATACTAGGAGAAAAAGATTCACACTAGATATGGGAACAAATCAGACTAACTCCAGGCTAGATGAAACAATTTTGAGTGGTGTATGATGCATAAGCTTAATTGGGTTTTGGAAAAGACAAATTACAGCACCGCCGAAATAATAATAATAAAAACACAATTTATTGTCAGTTTATGCCTAGGAAATCTAGTGACAGAAATACTAGATGTCTAATATGATTCTATTATTGGTATATGCAGTGATTATAAGATTTTAACTTTCATGCTGCTGCAGCCTTTTTGTTTGTTACCTGAATTACACAGAGGGATTATTCAACTATCTGAAAGAACATTACAGATTTTTTCAGTTGAGTTTCCTGACTGAAAGAGCATTTGCTAAATCCTGTTAGAATTGAACACAGCCATGAACATACTGAAATGCCATCAGTTTGCAATAGTTCTGTTGTGAAGCATCTCCAGGGGTAAAAATAGTTACAACTTTGAATGCCTTACAGAATCCTTGTTTCCCTGTGCATAATTCCTCTGGAGCTGGGGTCGCATGCAGTGAGATAATTAGGATTATTTCCGACCAGATCCAAATTGCCAGTGGAACCGGGTAGAATTTACTCAGATGAAAAGGCAGTACTGATAAGGTCATACAAAGTAGAAACCATAGGGAGTGTCTTGAAAAATAATGGTGTAAAAAAAGGTGATTTAAGATTAGGTCTGTTCCTAACCTTTGTATTGGTGCGCAGTAGGAGGTTTCACATAATAGCTGAGTTAAAGTCTTATGGTTAGGCATAGTTACAGACCCTGAAGTCCTAGGAGAGAAGGATTGTGCTATTTAGTTCTTTAGTCTGTGGGAGAAGTGGGGAATAGAGAAATCCCTGCCTGACCCCTTCAAGGCAATGCAGAATTTCCTGCATACAGAGAAAAGATTCAAGAAACAATTCTCTTGCTTCATATGAGACAAAGTAGGCCACTCTTTTTATGGGCCGATACCTATAAAGCACCACTCAGTTATTGTTAGGAGGAAATGATCTGAATCAGTAAAAATGTCCTGAGTGAGATTTGTGCTACTTGGCTTCACCATCTCTTAAGATGCCTGCTAGTAGCTTCAGTAAACTTGGGGTCAGGTTCATTTTTAGTCTTCTTAATCTCTGGGGGGGAAAACTAGATATATATAAAGAGCACATCTGTCCATGTGCACACGCATATGCGTGTGTGTGTTTGTATATATATCTCTATACAAACACATGCATATATGTGTATATATATGTGTGCATATATATGTATATTCTTTCCTGGGGAGCCTATTAGAAATGTTTATGACCAAACTGCAATACAAAGCTTCCAGGATTTGCTTCCGACAAGGCTGGTGAAGCTGATCCCGGCGTCGCGCTGACGAGCTGGACGCTGAACTGCAGCCTGTTTGGCCGAGGGTACTGACAGCGTCCTAAGAACAGATGGAGCAGATGTAGCCGTAAAACCACTCCAGGCTCTTCTGCCAAGTTCCTTCTTGCAGAGGAGGCCTCGCTTCTAGGATGGCCAGAAAGGAGAACTTCTTCCCTTCATTTTATTGGAGTGGTTTAAGTAATTTGTAAACTGGAGGAGTACAAATTTTTCAGACAGTAGCAGGTGCAGGAGACTTCAGGGAGAGGACAGAGTCAGCAGCAAATGGGAAGGAGGATAAAGAAGCTGGCAAAGAAATCTTAGTGTATTGATTTTAGCCTGCCAGAATGTATATTGGATGAGGCTGGAGACTGCTGCTGACTCTGTCCTCTCCTAAAGACTGCTGAAACGTTCAGATTATGAGGCCTGTGAAATGGCAAAGTCAGAAAGCCAGATTCTTATCAAAGAAATTGTTCTGATTTTAACCGATAATCACATATGCAGAGATTTTTGTTGTTTATCTAGAATGCACCACGGACTAAGAAGTATTTACTTTTTGTCGTTTTCTTTGGGTGCTGAGTAATGTTGATGCTGCAGTTTAAATAATGACATTGTCTTTTTCTGATTAGCAGCTTCAGATTGCAATTCTTCCCTTGATGTGGCCTTATAATTACCATTAAAGCTAACAGACATAGCATGCACGCTGCAGAGAGAGCAGATTTGTGGTTTTGGGCATTTTATTGTTCCCTGCTACAGAGAAACAAGATGAGTATTCAGGCCTGCTTCTTTTCCTTGCTGTTTAGTAAAATAAACCACAACATATTCCTAGCCGTCTCCCAGAATGAGTATTTTCAGGGATTGAAGAAAAACCGAGTCTAGAAATTTAGAATTGTCTTGATTTTGTATTTAATAGCAAATCTGGTCAGTTTTTTTGGGAACATAAGGGAAATTGTTCACAAAACCAGAGATTTTTGTGAGTAAAAAACAGTGGGAACCTACAATTTTCTGATAATATGTTTCTGTTTCTTTCTGGCACATCCCAGTTTAAATCATCCTGCTTTACCTTAGAAATTAATGTACATTAGCAGTATATATCCTACAACAATATGGGCACATTCATCATGTCCATAAGCGAGGGCTGTAATGGGAATATGAATGACACTTAGGTTTCATTAGGTGTCATTATCTTCTTAAAAAGTTCAGTAAACTATCAGGCTCCTGTCTCTTTGTCTGTGAAATGAGTGATACAGAACCATTATTCAGTTTATATATTAGGGGAAATTTTTGCAGTAAGGTAATGAATTTTGAAATTGTAAAAGTACCCAAGTCCCAGGGACTGCTATAGAAACTGATTCAAAACTAACATTGACCTCCATTGGAGCAGACCATCTGTGATTAATGTGTTCAATTAGGCTCAACTATCTTTCCTGTCTACTTTAGCTGTCCTTTTTTTTCTACTTTTAACTGTTTTTAAAGTAATGAATAATATGAACATTTCATTCTCCACGCTATCTTTTAGACAGACTTTGTAACATAATCTTTAATCGTCAGTCATGTATATTCTGCTTCTGTTTAGTAATTTCCCTTGGGTCATGATAAAACATGTGTTTCCTTTTAAGAATAAAAGCTCGTTTGCCATTCATTAATAGGCACTATAGGTAGGAGCTTCTCATCTTTCTTCTGGTAGGGCCATTTAAAGTGATGGAGGAAGGAAAAGGCAAACCTGCACTTGGTGACTGTCTTTGCTTGATGTCATCAGGAATTGTGCTTATAAATGACAAGAGATTGTCTGGTGCTGTATTTCAAAATCATATAGTTATAAAGGTATTATTAGGTATTTGGTCTTTTTCTTGGGAACCTTTAATGCTTTCAACTCAAAAATGTAGGTTTTTTTTTTGTTTTGTTTTATTAACTATAGGCGCATGATAAACTGTTAAAGAAATAAGTAAGACATTTTTAAGAGGTTTTTTATAAATAAATAGTTACATTTGCAGGCTGAGTGTGGCTGAGCTGTAGTGAAAGTCTGCATGCCTGGTGTCAGGGCAAACACAGTATTGCTGGCAGCAGCTGTTTGCTTTCTGCTTCTCCTTTGTGCCTCTGTTGTGTTCTCTGGCTAGTCGGTGTAATCAGAAAATCCAGGTTTCTCACTAGGTGCAGAGTTACTGCTCTACCTAAAGAGAACCCAGACTGGCCTTAGGTTTAACACCTGCAGTACTTTGTTCAGAGGGAGCTTTGTCTTTCATAGACAGAGATAGAATTATGTCTGTACATGCAATTGAAAGATCATATCTGACCCCAGAAGCTGCTGCGCTGTGCAGCTCCACGTTCAGTAGTATTTCATAGTCAAGTATCTGCTACTGGAATACAGATTATTTCAAAGTGGCATAAGAGCAGCTTTACTATCCTTTAACGAAGAGGAAAAGTATAAGTATAGGAGTTTCAACAGCTCATGTTCCTTTCAATGTGGTTGTAAATTAGATGCAATGTTTATTTCTACTGCTGGACCTTTGGGATGGTAGGGGGATTTTTTGTAAGCTTTTGGAAATGGTTTAGCTAAGTATTTCAACTCTGTTTCTAGTTTGCACAACTGTCTGTTCAAGTCTGTTTAAAAAGAGTTGCTCTGCTTCAGTTCTATTTTATGTTTGAGACGTTTATCAAGTATTTTCATTTTCTCTCCCCCAAAGCTATTTGTTTTACTTGAGATTTCTGATCTAATATTAACACACAGTTGAAAAACTATTATATTATCTTGCAAGAAAAATCTTTATTTAGTCAAGAATACCGGGGGAAGATTTCAGTTGCTTTACAAAGAAATAATTTTATGTTTCCTTCCCTTGGGAAGAAAGTAATGCATCCTTCTTACTTTCAGTAAGACTTCCAACCTATACTGCATACTAACGTACATGTTATTTTGCATCAAAAGGGTTTTGGAATTTGGATAAAGCAATTTATACATGGAGAAATTAAGTAGTTGTATCTGGGGGATAATTACAAAACTGGATTGCAAGACACTCTCTTTCTAATCAGATTTTTCACTTGCTGTGTGACCTAACATAGACCCCCAGGCCTCGTTTTCCCCGTCTGTGAAGAATGACAGTGATATTCTCTCAGCTCGTTAGGTTGTTGCAAGGCAGAAATGTAAAGGCAGTTATGGTCAGTCTTTGGTAGATGTGGGGTAAAATGCCTCTGGATGAAGTCCACCAGCGTGTGCTCGTTCAGAATTCTGGGTCATGCTTACATTTCTTTCAGACTTTTTTGGGAAGTTTTCTTTAACACCAACAGGAGGCAAGTCTGAATAAGGAGCATTTCTTTCAAATAAGAGTTCTAAACCAACCTTGAAATTCCCTGTTGTATGCAGGTTGTAGTTATGTTAGGTAAGTCAACTAAATGGTGATAAAAATTGAATTGACTATATCTTTCACTGATTTTTTTTCTCTCTCCCACAGCTCTGCATTAAATCATCTGCCTACACCAAAAACAGCTTCTGTGCACGTCCTCCTCCTTGGCGATGTCCTTCTGATGGTCCACATCTTACCCAATAAATAATCCAAAAAGAAGCATCTGAACCAAGAAATGTGGCATACTCACAGGTTTGTTTGTTTAATTATAGCACAGCACCTTGTTATGGTGGGACCCTGTGGTATCCGTTAGGCTTATCGAGATTAATTTTGAGAGACATCTAAAAGATCAGGATGTAAACATAATGATAGATTAGGGTGATGCTGTTGTACAGGTTATTTGGAACACAAAAACGAGGAGCTGCTTGATGAGCTGGTGATCAGTACAGAAATCAGATGCCGAGTGAAACCTGATGGTGCCAAACTGCTTCCTTTGGCTTGATTATTAGGCACCTAAGAAAGGGCTAACTGAAAAGGCATGGAATTGTGATAACTCTAAACATTGTGGTACTAGAAGGCTCATCTGAAAAAACAGGGATTTCTACATTTCTCCATGCAAGTTACTCATTACAGAACATGCATCAGCAAATGATTGCAGAGAGTACTGCTGTGATGGGTAGAAAACTATGTCTAGTTGTGAATATAGGTTAGCAAGAAAAATAATACAAAACCAAGATTTGTATGTTGAATAAAGTTACAGCATAATAGTTGGAGACCAGCACTTAAAAACAAGTTTTCAAAGTCAGTGTGTTTGCACTCTGTGATGATAAGTCACAGCAATTGGAAAATCACCTTAGAGCAAGATTTGATGAGAATTGATTGTAGCCTTATCATGGCAAGTTGGTTATCAGATGGATGCCAACTCGGGGCAGGTGTTTGTCTATGGTGATTAGATAACCCTGCAAAGTCTTTGTCACGTGGCTTGAAAAATGAGAACGTTACTTTATTGCTGGAAGAGTGTGAGCTGATGGCAGAAGCAAAACTGTGTTTTGATATGTTGTGAGGGAGGAAAGAGTTTTTTTTGTTTGTTTGTTTGTTTTTTGTCTGGGTTTGCAGCTTTGCGAGTAGACTTACTGCTTTGCTTATTGCCTCCAAAAAGTTATAGTAATGCTATACTACCATTGTTTATGGTTAACAAGTATACATGTGAGGTGGTTTAATGTGCACAAATTAAAATGTGCTACACTAATCCTAAATCTAATAGAATAGAAAAGATAGAAGAAGTTGAAAAGATGGATAAGTAAAATCATACTTGTGTGCATGTGTGTTCATATATTTTCAGCTTCTGTATTAAAGGTTTTATTTTCATATCCTGTTGGCCAATATGAACATAACGTGTGGTGGTGATCAGAAATCATGAAGGATATTCTGTGTAGTGATGCATGTTGTTAAGAAAGTCTTTGTTCTTTTCATTTTCCAAAAAAAATGCTGGTGTTGTAAATGGGCACTTCTAGAACTAGAAGTGGATGCCTAAGTTACGTTGTAGCATCTATTCCAGTGTGTCTGGAGTTTCTTGATTCTTAGCTTTTCTCTAGAAGCCACCAATACTTCGTTTCAATCTCTTATTAATTTAAATTAATAATAGGGTTAAATTAGCACATCCGTCACTGTCACGAACACAACTGTTTATGTACTGTTTGTTTTCATATAGTTTTGTAAAATCCAAAGTCAAGTGACATTTGCTTGTTGTACCCAACGTTAAGTATAGTGTAAGCCAGTGCAGTTTAAGATTCTGAAAGAATATTTTCTTCCCTTATCTGATGCTTTTATTTATTTATTTATTTATTTATTTCATTTGACTTTATCACAGGGAAGTTAAATAACTAGTTCCACTAGGAAAGGCCATGTCTCAGTACAGATATCTGAAAGATCACATGATGAGAGGCTTTTTCTGGCCGTGTATCACCTATAAAATGGCATTTAAAGGAGAGGGGCCTTTTTTCCTCATTCTTTCTCTCTCTCCACTTTAAGATTTCTTCAATCCACCTCTTGTAAAAGTGTACATGCTTACGTTTACTATGGATGTTATAATCACTTTACAATCTTATTTTTGTCCATGTAATAAAGTGGTGGTTAAGTGAGGGGAAAACTGTAACTTTCTAATATCTGAAGAATAATTCACTAATGAATTTTAAACCAACCTATGCATATCTATAGTAATGATAGAATTTTATGTTCTTCGTCAGAAAACTGATGTAAATTCCATGGAAATAGGCTCTGTAGAACTGTGATTAGTTTATCTCTACTGATTGTGTGGAACCCTCTGAGGGTGTTTAAACAAATGTGGTTTTTGACAGGTAGTACCTAATTAGATAACTGATATTCCTTTTCTCCTTATAGATAGCCAAATTATCTCAATAATCAAAACATAAACAGTTTCATTTCAAATTGGGTTGTTATTTTCCTTGAATAGCTCTTTTGTGAATTTCACTGGTTCGTTTTCTAACATATTTCTGTTTAGATTGTAAAAACTCCCATTACTTTGTTTTTTTAAGATATAAATGAAGCCATAGAGAGCCATACGTTATTCTGCATAAATTGTAATGATCACAATTGTTCATGTAGAAATGCCAACCACAAGCAAGGGAGATCTTAAAAGAAAAATAAAAAGTATTTTAAAATGTCCCATTTGATCTGTAAAAGTAGTTAAAGATCAGGTCTTACATGTTAGTAATCAGAGGTTATTTTTCTACGCATATGCCGTATTTTTAGTTATTTTACAAAATTCTCTGGAGTCTAGAGGAATGGAAGTTGATTAAAATTTTATACATAAATATATTAAAAATGAATAAATATTTTATATCTTTTTCTGTCTTTAATATGGACATTTATATCTTCATATATAAATGTTTTTAGAAGTAGCATTTAGACTAGTTTATGAATATTTGAGAGTAGAAGAATGACTCCTATCATTTTAGTCTAGCTCTTTGTGAGGGAATGTCTGAGGAAGATATAGAGGTACTTGAACCAACATTGTGCAAGCTGGTTATTTGCAATGGTACTTGCAGGTGTTGGATGACACACATTTTTATCTGTAATCAAGGATGTTATAAACTTTTTGAATAGTAATTTTTTTCTGCATGACTCTCCCTGTTTTATGCCCATCCACTTCCTGGCAAGTTTCCTTTTCTTGTACTTCTGTGCAGATTAAAACCTGCCAACCCTCAGTGAGATGTAGAATACCAGCTCCTGGCTCGGTCCTCTGATGAAAGACCTTAGAACATCGTTTAAAGAAAACAGAGTAGTATTTTCCCCAATTTAATTATAAAAGATATTTGTAGAAAATACCTTCTGCGTGTTGCCAAAGCTCATGCAGTACTGAATATGTGTTTATTTCTAGTGTTGGATCTTATTGGTTTTGAGGAATATGAGAGTTATCTGAAATGTCACCGTATTAAGGTATTTTGTCTTCTGTCTTTTATTACTCAGTTACTGATTCAAGACTTTACATGTTTTCTAGATCATTAAATTTGAATAAGACTTAAAGATACCCAGTCACTAGCTAAATTGCTTATAAGGTATTTGTATCAATAAAGAATAAATTTGTATCGCAAAACAACATGCGTAGACTAAGACCACTCAAATAGAGTGGTTTTCATTGACAAAGAAAGCAATTAAATCTGAAATCCATGACTAAATTGCTATTGGCTCTAAGTACAGTGAATCCAGTTACACATTATATTATAGTATACTGTATGATCATGTGTACTGTAGCCTAGTATCTTGTCAATACATTGTCAATGGAGAATTAGAGAAGCAAATCTGTCATCAAACTGAAGTAATATTCAAATCCCAATGAGCATTCTTTAAGCCATCGTATGGCCAGAAAAGATGGAAAGCAGCTGAATTTTGCAAATTAAAGAATTGTCTAGCTTGCAATTTTATATACATTTCCATGGTGAAGCCCAAATATAAAATTATAATCCCACAGTGTTTGCACTATAAATAATAGTATTAAAAAAAA
>VZSV01000308.1:377625-417970 GCA_013398735.1 Nothocercus julius
TGGAAAATTATGTAAAGATTGGAATTCCACGAAGTGGAATTTCCAGAAAGCAATTTCCACAAAGTGGGTATTGTTGCTCCTGCATGAGACAGTTCTGTCAGTGAGATGGCAATTCTTCTCTGTCATGAACTGCTTTACCGTTGATGTTTTTATTAGATAGTGTTTTTATTAGATAGTGTGTTTGAGCTTTCAAAGAATGAAAGTGATATTAAATGTTGGAAACAGAACTGAGTAATTTCAAATGTCTTCTATACTTAGCCAAAAAGGTATTAATAACTTTGCTGATATGGTAGGCTCTGCTTTTTTTGCAGTACCTTCCTCCTTTAGTCCATGCTCCAGCTTAGTATTTTAGGTTTTTGTTTTGGGTTCTTTCTTTCCCTGTGCCGCTTCCTAAGTAAATTGTAGAGCCTTGGACTCTGTGACAGTCACTGCCATGAAAGCTAAATTCCATGTTAGCAGTTGAGCCATTTTGGAATTCAGTGATTACAGTAGTTGGAATTTCATAGGCACCAAAAGAAATCTATAGGATTTATTTTCCCAGTAAATAAAAATCAAGATGTGATTACAGCTTTCTTGTAGCAAAAATCTGAAAGCAGTGTGGGATACAGCTGCTCGTTGTATTTATGTAAGCCATGAGGACCTACAGCATAATGCACAAAAATCAGCATTTGTTTGGTTCAGGCTATGGTACTGAAGGATGAGAACACAGGGGAAAACTGAAGTAGGAACTGCCCCTGAACACCTCTTAATTTTCTCTTCCTTCAGGAAAATTTAATAACGTCTATAGATTGATTGTACCTAGTCAAAGCTAGCAGGACAAGAAAGGATAGACCCTGCAGGAATTTCATGCAGTATCATGTGATATATGAAATGCTGTGATAAACTAAGCATATCTTGTAAGGGTAAAACTTATGATTTGTATTTCAATTATGATGATTTAAAAAATAATGGAAAGTCTTGAAGATATGTTATGATTTAGAGCAGTGTCCTTTTCAGACTCATAAGCTGAGAGAAACCTTGGTGATGTGTTTTTAGACTTTATTATCCCAGTTTAAGAGTGTAACAGAAAAATAGCAATGTGGGGCAAAGCAAGAGAGTGATTTTGTATCAGGAACCATGAGCAACGTGGAAATGTATCTGTTGTGAGTCTCCAAGAAGGGAACTGTTCCTGTTAAGTTAGGAAATCATATTTAGCAAACACAGATGCCTAAAGTTTTCTTTCAACAGTAATTCATCAGATTGATCGTGTTGCTTTTGCAGTCCTGCTTAAGATATTTCTATAGTAATGGAACAGATTATTTACATGCTATGCTAAGTAACAGATTTTGCATTCTTACAGTTTACATTTTATGAAGTGAAAACCTATATTGTTATATGGGAGAACTGTGTTACTAACTCTGACTTGTTTATTATTACCTTTGGATTTTAGGGTCTGTGGAGTTGCAAATATGAATAGAACATGATACAATATTAATAAAAACAGGAGATTAGTTGCTTTTCCATCTCTCCTGGCATTTTCCCTAAAAAGGGCAACTAATGCAGTGACTGTTTCAGGTATTTATTCTGTATTGATGTAAATAAGCACAGTCCATACTTCATGGAGCTAAACTAGTAAGGAAACCAGACCAATATTTCAATTATTCTACTTTTCCTTCGAGAAAAATATATTAATGGAAAAATGTATTTCTCTCTGCTATCCATCTTGCAGATGATTTCTGCCAAATTTATTTCTGTTTTTCCTCAGCCTAGTAGTTGTATTTCTATCTCTTAACCTTTATTCCCGCCAGGTCTTTCCTTGATAAACAAGTGTCCTGTTCACGTGAGCTGCAGTGATACGTGTGCAGCTTGGGGAGAATTCAGCTTACCCTAGTGATTGAGGGGAAGGTGTATGCAGCAAGTATAACTGCACTAAAAGTATTATCTATACAATTGAAAAGAAACCTATGTTTGCTGAGATAAACATACCTATTCAAGACACATCATCTCTTTCAAAGAAACATGTCTCTGCTGGTAAACAAAATTAACATTTTAAAGAATTCTTTTTTGTAAGTGGTTGGCTTGGTAATGTTTATATTTAGAGATGCAAAAATCAATCATGCAATTTGTCCACTACTTCAAGCAATTTTTGGTTTATTCTTTCAACATTTCTGCATAACACTGTCATCTCTACAGAAAATACAGAGTCAAGGAAAAATATAATTTACAGTATTAGAAAAGAAAAGTTACTTCATGAAAAGAAGCTGATTGTGGGTTTTAAACAGAAATTTATCTCTCTACAGTACATTTGCACTTGTATACTTTGTATGGATAAGTACGTAGCTGAATGTAGTTTCACAGAATTTGAAAAATCTATTTCTTGATCGTTAGATACTCTGCTGCAATATGAAATTCAGCACAGCAATTTGACTAAAAGAAATTATTGTACTGTTAGCTAATATTGAAGTTTTAGGTTTATATGTTATAAAAACATGAATGCTAACAACTCTCTATTGATTTGTGTGTGTGAGTATTTAAGCTCTGTGTTTCACTTAACACAGATGCACACGGATCACAGAACAAAGCTAAATATTGTTATTATATTGATCTCACATTGTTTGTGACAATATGCGTATTTTGGGGATCAGGCTAAGGATAGGGTCCCCTATTTTGGGGATAAGAAAGACTAAAAAAGTGAGGGCTCCTTTTCCCCAAACCTTCAGTTTTCAATAGTTCCCCGTTCCCTGGGAGAGGGCAGGAAGCCAGACTGGACTTTCCTTACTGTTGTATTAAGCTCTGTAATTATCATATTCCAATACAGATTACACTGATGATAATACAATTACAAATTTTTGATGGGATAATATTGTTAATGATGCTATTAACATTTATTGTGATAATGTTGTGGTGTTGTGGCTTTTGTTCGAAAAAAATAATTGTATCGTTACTCGGAAGTTGATTCTGCTGCCCTGTGGCCGTCTATCTCAGGATGCAAGAACTGTATTTCTTTTCTTAGTCACTCAGTTCAAAGAAGAAATAATGTAGTTCTTGAGGTTTTTTTATGGGATATATTGTCGTAGGGGATTAACGTTTCCTTTGACCATGTACATGATCTAGCATTTGAAGCTTTTTGTGGCTTCTTTGTATAGTACAGAATCTAGCTGAATAGTGTATTTTGTAAATCAGATTTTCTGTTTTATATATATTGTATCTGGTCATAATCCTGGTTGGAAGTAGTTCTGCTATAATAGTGGTTAAAATGTTTTAGCTTCTCTGCATGCCAGTGAAAAGCAGTAGAGATATTTGGAATATTCCTCTGACTTGCATTTACAATAATATTTAGAGGCATCTTTCTTTGTTCGAGTACTGATAGTTTTGTGTTTGAACGGAGTTATAGCTAAAAGCAAATTAACCTTTATAAAGCAAATACATTTTCAAGAGCACGATGAGCGCTTAGAGCAACTGATAGCGTGATATTTCTGGATATTACTGATATTTCCTGTGATTCCCCCCTGAAGGGACTGTTTGTAAAAGATGGTTTTACACCCATGGCAACGAAGCAAGCCAATGCTTTATTTTCATCATGTTTGCCTAGTTTTCATTAGTCCTGCAGAGGTCTTTTGAATTTTTTTTTTAATTTTTTTTTTTAATTTTATTTATTTATTTGGACTCTGGAAAAAAACTTTCATCAAGTGAATATATCTTCTTTTCCCATGGTCTATAGCCTGAAACCTGGGCAGATTGGCTTCCACCTAGAGTTCAGTCACAGGAATAAACTGGTGTACACCCCTACTCACAATGGGCATGAATACATGTCCTGACACCCATTTCCCCTCTGTTCTGGTTTTCAGCTCTTAGCTTCTCTCAGCTAAATCCAAAAAATGTCACCAGCAGATTTTAAATTGGGCAAGTAGTCCATGTGTAAATGGCACTGCCAGGTACACACATATGGCCTCGCATGAACATAGAGCAGGTTTCAGCCATCCATGAATGAGCCTAATTGTGGAGAAAAAAAAAAAAAATCCATTAAATGGTATTCCTTTATTCCTGTTAAAATAATTCAGAGTAAGGAGTTCAGAGGATGTATAAACAGTTGTTTAATCTATAGTAATGGCTTTGAAAAAAAAACCAAACTAGTGTGCCTGCTGATTCAGCTGCACTTCTGTAATTAAAACCTGATTTTTCTCATGCTATAATGTCTCATCTCACTAGGAGTCATGTGCTTTTTGGCATCAGTAAGAGCTTGCCCTTTAGAAGGAATCAAAGATGCTGGAAAAGTTTTGTTTATACCTGTCTTCCAACACAAATGTCATTCTTTGCTGTGCCCAAAATGTGTACGTTTTTTGAGCATTTAGTGCTCTTAATGTTGGAATTTGTCAGGCCTTTTTTAAAGCACTGGGAGTGGCAAAACTTAAGGCATTCTCAAAGAATTTCTGTCAAGATATTTATGAACATGGCAAGTTTCTTCTGTAGCTTTTTGTTTTGTTTTGACCTTTAATCTTTCATTCATGTGTCTTGTGTGGCTACTCAGCTCAAATTAGTTCCAAACTAGTCCTTAATTATATTTATTATTAACATATTTTTACTTTCGATGGGTAATGTACTCTGCTATTAAAACATTGATCTCTGCTGTGTGTCGGACCAGATTGGCAGTCATGGGATAATTAAGGGGTGTTTTGAGGCTGTGCAAATGGGCTGGCGAGAGGGAGTGCTAGATTACATTGCTGTTCTCTGGGGTCCTCCAAAGCAGTAAATATTTAGTTGGCACTAAAAGCCAAAACCAAGATTAAGGGAATTTAGTGTCCTAAATCTCTTGATGGGTCTAGGCCTATCATTCTGCGAGCTGATCAAGCAGAACAATCCCAGCCAAAACCAGGATGATTGTCAGTGTTTACATCCCCAGTGATCTGTTATGTACAGCTCTAATTAAAAATAATCCCACCCTATCCAAAATGTTTTTTTTCCAGTGACTAAATATTCAGAGCTACGTTTAGGTGTCCACTCCTGCCAGCTGAGTCTCACAATAAGAAAGGCTATAGCGGGTGGTTTGCCAGAGGGTAAATTTGCTCCCAAGAAAAGAACAACATATGTCTAATTAGCCAGTTGGATTTTTTGCGTTCACCCTTTTCTCCCTGGCGCGTACTGGTAAAAAAGCTGCTTTTTGTGTGACTAGATCAGGTCCTCCCTTCTCGTAGGAGCGTTGATGCAGTGGGCTCCTGTGCTCTCAATGAAGGGCTGTACCCTTTTAGAGCAGAAGTGGGTGCTCTGGCACATAGCCAAAAGCCTTTCCCTGGCCTGTGGCCATTGCACCTAGCCAAGTGCGTGGTGGGAATTTCAACAGCTTCCCAAAGGACTGCAGAAAGAGGTAATGAACCCTTGTAATGGAGGATCGGGGAGCAGTGTCTAGCACTCGATAGCCCAAATAGGAATGTGCAGTCCCTCAGCAGCGGGTCATGAAGTGCTGAGTTTATCAGATGGGATAGGGTGCATGTCTGGTCGTCATCCTGCGCCCGCTCTCTGCGCTCCTCCTTTCCCTCAATCCGAGGAACGTGGAACGTCTCCACGAGGCCTGCAGAGGTGTGGAGTGCAGGCACCCTGTCTGCCACGGTCCCCGTCCCGCGGTGTCTCCTTCTGGTACGGGATTTCTGTGGGTGTTTGACTTGCATCATGCATTCATCACACTAAACTGCCCACGAGTCCGTTGCTTGATGATAAAATTTCTCCTTGACTTCAGAATATTGCCATTGTTGGGTGTGCATAAATACCCTGTTAACTTTTACAAGAAACAGCTACTTTTTTTTAATATTTGTGTCCGAGAGATTAAATGGTACAGCATTTTTCCCCTACCGAACTGGTGCTGTTAAATAACTGTACATTACAATGGAGGCTGTTTGCACATGTGTTGTGCTTGAAATACTTGTGGTGTAAGGAAGTGCAAAAGCCTGCAAGGAACTTGCTGTCTGAGGCCCCTGGTATAAATGCAACAAGCTTCATTTGGAAATGAGTAAGAATTAATGAAAAACAAGAAAGTGTCAGGAGATGAAAGACTGATGTAGATGTGTCTCCTCTGAGAAAAGCAGGTCAGGGTTTTCTGGGAGTGAGAAAAGTGAATCCCTGCTAGGAGAGAGAAAATCCTTGGGAATGATGAACGGATACCACAAGGTTGAGACCCTGAAGACCGCTAGGAGGGATGTGCTGAAGTTTCTGCGCTCAGTGGGAAGTAGCTGTGTGCTTGAGTTGATGCACCTGGCCCGGCTAAAGGCCCCCCGGCGTTTTCAGGTGAGCTGAGTGCGGGCAGGATTGATGTGTTCATAGTGTTTACATCTGAGCCTCTCACCGAGGAATTCTAATGCGAGGTGCTGTGAACCTCACCTGGGCGGTTCACAATCTATGAATTTCTTCATGTGTATTAATAAGCTCCTTCTTTGCAAGTGAAGGTGTAATCAGAGGTGAGAGCTTGAGGCTTGTCTCAGTTCTTCTTTTTTTTCTTTTTTTAATTCCCCCTTGGAAGATTTTACTAATAGCTCTAAAATACTCTCATTAAGCTATATCTCAGAGATTTCAGGTTCATAGCCCTAAGAAAATTGCCTGTTTGCTATACATGGAGGTTAAGTTTACTTCAAAAAATAAAAAAAATAAAAAAAAAATCCAAGAAACAATCTAATGTTTTAAATTTTAGGGGGTGCAAGATTCTGTGAAAATGTTGCTCTGTGTTTTGCACATTAGAGTTGGGGGCAGGAGAGAGATTGAGAAAAGGAATTTTTTTTTTTTTTTGCATGTCACACTGTTTAATTGGAGATGCCCATGAGAAGGTGGGGAAGAAAAAAAAAAAAAAAAAGAATTAAATCAAAAGCACAAGATGCCAGCCTGATTTTAATAAGAATTTGCAGAAAGCCTGAAGGTGACAAACCTCAGGAAGTGTTAGGGGATATGTGCAAGCAAAAGGAAACTTGTGACTTCAATAAAGGAATCTCAGCAACATGCCCTGTGAGGGCTGGGTAGCAGCTCCTCAGGAGGTTATAGCATCGCTTTGCTTCCGTGGGGCTGCCGTGCTGCCCGCACTTGTGCGGTCAAAAGGGAAGATCCCTCCAAGCTGCCAGGTCTGTATGACCAAAACGGGCAGCGTGCTGGAATCGTAACTAAAGCGCAGAGCAGATCTTTTCTTGACGTGCCCGCTGCACGTTCATCCGAGCAGGCGCCTCAAGCCTTGTGTGAACCTGGTGGGAAGGTTAATGTGAAAAAGGGCGGAGAGCAGAGTTGCAGGCTGGTGGGAAACCTTCGGGCTCCACGCTGCTCCACCAGGCCGACGGGGGTAGCCAGATGCCACGAGACTGCGGTGAGGGGCTGCGGGGCAGCGGCCCCAAACGCTTATAGCAAACACGTCAAGGAACCCTCCTTTCCAAGGAGTTTGTGTCTGTTACTCACAATTCATAGTAAAATGGATCTTTTATTTAAAAGCCTCTGTGGTAACTGGAAATATTAGGGCTGCTCCAGGGATTCTGGACATGGAAGACCTGGAGTAACGGGGCTATACACAGCCCCAAAAGCTCTGATCTGCTTTCAGATCTAGATCTGACTAAATGAAAGTCTTGACTTGCTTGCCTCTCCTGCTATTTGAAAACGAGCAGGGAGGGGGAAAAGAAAAAGTTAGTATAACCCTTTATGTCTTACCAAGGTTTTCAACAGATCAAATATATTTCCCAAAATAAAGATAAAACAGAATGTTAGTTTATGAAGCCTTAAATCATTCTGCATTTCAACCACTTAAAAGGCTTCAAACACACTTACACAATCAGGACAAGAAAGCTGGCTGGGAAATTATAAGCAAATTGCAGCTCTTTGAATCATATGTGTGTGTGTATATATATTTATATATATATATTTTTTTCCCCAGCTGGTTTTAAATTGTAAGAGTTCTTCCTTGTTTTGGACATCACTGTTTTTGTGTCTTTTTGGAAACCATTTGTCCTAGATGTGAAGTTGAATAGGCTAATAATTAGATGATTTCAGAATCATGACTTACCTTTGCTGGTTCTCCTTAGCTACAGAATAGTCTTTGCATGCATCTCTTTGTATATACAGTTTCTGACTAGAAGTTCATCAACCAGTCAGGTACATGCCAGCTAGTAATACCCATGGGAATTATAACTTTAAAATATGACTCTTAGATACAAGCGCATGATTTCTGCAGAGTTGGGTATTTATCAAATGAAATGATTCAGTCATTGATATATACTTTAAATGTGGCACTTCTAATTTCTGTTAAAATATTTTTTTTGACTAATAAACTACGTGCAAGGACTTTTCAGGGAGATAAAATTTTGGATTACCCGGTAGTTTTCCTTACTGTAAGGGGCAAAGAAAGGTCTTAAATGTTCAATTGCTTTCTGTACTTTTTGAAAATTTTTCCCTACTACGCTCAAAGGAATAATTGCCTTCTTCATGTGGAGAGGTCCAATTTTATGACGTACTGTACCAGCTTTAAAAACAATGAAAAGAGAATTAGTTTATGAAAAGAGTAATTTCTGAATGATAAAAGCTCTAATTGCTTCACAACTATAAAACAGTTTTTCTCTCAGATAAGTTTTGAAAATACTTCTTATTGCTTTTGGTACGAAGAAGTCTAGATCAATATGCTTTGTGGTGACACTGCACAGCTGAGGAGTAATCAAAATTGCTTTGAGGTGACTCCGTTCCTGTGGGCTTTGGATCTCCTGGGTTCCTCCCTGCGGTCTAGCAGAAGTTGGGATTCTTGGCAATTAAGCCTGTTCGCAGGGACTCCTGAAACCGTTGTGTCAATAAAGGAATTATGTTCACGTTCCGATTGAGTTTCCATCCACTACCCTAAGATTAGGAACACCTATAGCGTCTTTTCACAATGAAAAGATTTTTCTTTGAAGAAACTTCAGGTGCCAGTTAAAACTGGAGCCAGTCACAGCTCTCCCTGGCAGTAGGTTGTGCCCCTGTGGCCGCAGAGCCTCCGTTCAGGCAGCGCTGTTGCAGGTAACCAACACAGTACCTGGGACGGTCGTGTAAAATATATATTAATTTTCCAATTTAAGTAAAATATAGGTACATACTCAGTTAGACCATTGTTCAGTTTGGATACTTTCTCATGTCTTGCCCCACTACCTCATGTTATGAGTTAACTTATATGGAGAGGCTACTTGGAGAGACTTTTTCTTAACTGCAACTGTACAAATATGACCAGTGTAAAAGAGGTGTGAAGAAGAGCGGAGAGTCTGTGTGTACTGCAGAAGTTTATTAGGCAGAATGCAGTTTATGCTGTCGGAAAGTGCAATAGATCCCTTTTACCTGTTTACAGCTATTTACCTATCTACAGCTATTGTCTACAGCAGCAGACAATGTATTAACAGACATGTTCAAAACAGACTGGTGCAAATAGAGAAGAAGTTTAGAAGAAGGGATAAGGTAGGATCTATTTAGTGGCTGCTATTTAATATTAAATTGCATAGCTCTGTGTTTTCTGACTAGCGGAGAAAGTGTTTGTTTGTGTTGTTTTTTTTAGGGGAATAGACATAACCTACTTCTAAGGTTCTTTCAGTAGTTCATTTTACCAAATAATGAGTGTCTGTTATAAAACTCTGACATAAATTATTGAAGAGAAAGAACCCATCGCTCTTCTGGAAGAAGGTGCAGCCACAGTATGAGTGGGTGTTGTTAGTGGCTGCTGTAGTATGGGATGACCTGACTGAGTATACATGTGCTGCACCCGCAGCCTGAAGAGACGACAGCCAGTAATTCCTGCCTGGTACTTAAGGTTAAAAGTAGGGATATTAAATTGTCAATAATTAATTGCCACTTTATTACAGAGTTAATTATTATGGCCTTTCTGGATATAGAAGGCTGCATGAATCTTCCATACTCAGGTTTCATAATCGAGATGCAGTTCAGTATTCTCATCCAAATACGGAGCAGACGGCAAGATACTGCTTTATAAACTGAAATGCTAATACCTTCCTCTACTTGTGAATAAAAACAAGCATTCTACATAACTCGAGTGATATTTCCTCGGGAAAAATGAAAGGGCTGCTGTCATTAAGAAAAAAATATCTCCTTTAAGCAGAGCAGAGTGTGTTTCTGTCAACACTAATTTGGAATGGTTCTCAGTGTGAGGAAGGATAAAGAAATACTGTATGTGAGCAAGCTGAGGAAATACTGAACTTGAGACACTTCAGATGGATCAAGTCTCTAAAAACATACCTTAATGTCTTATGAGGTGGCCTAACTGGGGGGAAAAAGTGCAAGTGAAGGCAGAGAACCTTCTGAGAAATGTGAGAATTATTATAAAATTAATGGACTCAGTCATCTCTGCAAGAGTGATTCAACTTTAAGAACAAGATAATGATCAAAAGTATTAAAGCAAATTCATAGTACATCTCCCACATTTAATACAACAAAGTGTAAAAAGATACTACTTGCTTATGTGTTTAACTGATCTCAAGGCATTTGATTTATATTTGACATTCTTTATCCGGTGTGTTGTGCTGTACTATGCCACATTTCATCAGCTCCACCATGTTGCATCACACAGAGCACAAGAGGACGCGAGGGGTGCAGCCTTTTGGTATTAATAATGTAGCCTGGTTAGTATATGTCTGTAGTTCAGGGCTTTTATTTAAAGTTTTTGATGTCTTTACTAAATCTGTGAATCTATGACCTCATCACTTTAACAATGAAAGTATTTAGAGCCTGGCAGAAGGGAGGCAAATGTGCAAATGACCCTCTGAAATAGGTCCAAGACTGTGCTAAGGACCAAGTCCTAAAAATGCTTAATGGCAAAAAACAGGATATCGCAATAGAGTTTGGATGCGGAGTCTTAGTGGATGTGTTATCCGCTGCTGCTGGTTGCGCTGTCTAGACAAAAAGAAAATGCTGGTGTTTCCTGCTCTTCCACTGCTTTTTACTTGAGTATGGTATTTTTAAACTGATACATGGCAATGAATCATGAGATTTCAGAAAGACGTTTTAGTGTGGGTAGATAGAGACGAGTCTAAAGCGGAGAATTAGATCAGCAGATCATTGCTGTAGATATTAAAGTTGAAACTGTATTTATGAAAAAGATCATTCAACACAAGATTTAGAGCAAAAGAATTAGGGAGCTGAACTGGGAGCCTGCCGAGCCCCAGCAAGTACAGTCGTTCTGAGGACCCTGAGGGTTCAATTAACCTTGGCAGCCTGGAGTCTCTTGAAAGGAACAGAGCCTACGAATGAAATGCAATGAAAAATTAGTGCTTTAAAACTATTGGCAGTTTAAAACCTTGTCTCGACAGCAAAACCTACTCGGCAGACACCTCAAATGCTCTACGCTAAATGTGCTGTAAATTTATTCTTCTGGCAGGTTTATTTCTTCATTAAATATTTATGTTAGATGGGTTTTAGCATATGCATGATGTTGCTGTAAATTGGGTTAGGAATTTATCAGGTTAAGTCATGTTTGAGTCTAAAGGTCTCATTCTTGGATGTCCAGTCATGCAGCAAAGAAGAGGGGACCTACAAATAACAGTCTTGAAAGCAAAATCAGATAAATTTGAAGAGGTAGCTTTCTCTTTTAGAGAATTCATACAGGTATCTGTTCTGGGAATTTTTCTTCCCTTTTTTTTTTTGTGTTGCACCTTACCTGGAACACTTTTCTCATATATGCGTGGACCTTTTTTATTTAAAGCACACTTGTGCAATTAGTATACAAAAGGAAGCTCTAAGTTTCCAATAGTGTGTCTCTTCTGTGAAGTGCAGATGAGGGAACTGTTAGCAAGTTGATTCCAAATAAATAACTTAACTTTCTTTTATGGTAAGTGGAGGACTTTCCAGGATCCTGACAAATAAACTCTTTGCTTGCTATGATAGATAAACTTGCTGTTATATATAAACAGTACTACCAAATGCTTACCAGATAAATAGTTCTCTATCAGTAGGTAGCTCCAGGTGTTTTCCTTTTTATGGACTACGTTTTTTGTATTGTATCTATTATATGGTGGTGCTTATATTTCATAATTAGAGAATTTTTGATTTATCAAGTATAAGCATAACAAAGAGGAAAAATAGTACAAATGTTCTTTAATGTCCAGTATTTGTATGAATATTTGGCAGAAACAAGTAACTTAAGCCTGTGAATTAGAGCAAATCAATTTATGCTTTTATTTTAGGGGAAACATACACAAATCAATGTGGTTTTTATTTGACCAGCTCTAGTTGACATTCTAGCATATAAATGCCACAGCTAGGAAATTCCCTGCAGGATCTTTGCAGAATGAGAGTTTTGTAATGTTTTCTCGAAATCCCATCTGTGCTTCGGACAGTATTCTAGAAGAACTTCCGTGGTGATCTTGAGATCCCTGTGGATCTGATTGTAGCCCTGCTGCTTGTCATGGGGCACTCCGCGAATTGGGGGTGACTTGTAAGAGATCATTAGCTAAACTTAATGTGATTAATTAAAGCTATCATTTTAGATTGCCAGCTTCATGTTAAGTCCTAACGTAGCCCTTTAATGAAAAGGCTGAAGGTTACTTGAATTTTGGTAAAGTTTTAAGAAATGTGATCCTCGTGAGTGGCACCGTTTCTCCTCTTCCTTAGAGAGTGTAAGATCCCCAATATAGTTAATATTTGATGTCCAGGTACATCAGTCACTGCATAACTTATTTCAAGTGTATGGTGGCTAGAGAACAGCATGTCTAGTCTTCAGCAAAGAACATTAGTGGGTGACAAATACTATAACTGTAAGAAAAAAAAGTAACAGATACATGCTAATAAAAAAAATCTTTCTCACACTCTTTACATTTTGATACTAGACTCACAAAGAACATTTAAATCGTATGAAGCAATCATTTTCTAACTTATCTGAGTGACAAGCAGTAACAATGAAGAATAAACATAATAATACCCTAATGCATGCATCTGAGGAGGTCTTGTATGCATTATTTGCTCCTAATCTCTGCCCAGAAGAAAAATGTTATTAGGATATTATGCCATTCTCCACTTATTCTAAATTGCTCATATTATATAGGCCACAGGCAAGAGTCTAGGCACTGTGATACAAACCAAATACATAACCTTATCTAGGATGAAATGAAAGACAAAGCATTTTATTTTTATTTCTATTTTTATTTTTTCATAGCAATATTCCAAGTAAGCCATTAGTTCTTAAAATTAACCCAACATCTTGAAAAAACCCTATAATTTCTTTTTTTGGAGTGAGTGCTTTCTTTGTAGACAACTAAAGGCGGGGAAGGGGGATTGGTATCTTTCAGGCAAGTTAATATTAAAATCATGTCACTTAGGATTTTTATTCATACCTCTGGATTTTGGTGGCCGCCTGCTCTCAGTGCCAATGCTGCGATAGAGAAACTGGGTACAGTTCTAGGAAGGAAACTCACATAAATGACTGTCTCTTTCCACTGAAAGGATAGTTTTAACATGTTGTGGTGAGTGTTAGTCAGGCATTTTGGCTGCATAACTAGATGAGTAAATATGTATCAATAAAATATAATTGATCTTCCTTTGTTTTACCACTTACAAGGAAGCAGTAACAGGGAGAAATAACCGATTTCTCTTACCAAGAATTTAGTAATATCTTGATAAGCAGCGTGCTCATTGGTAAGAGGTTGGAGAGGAAATGCAGAGACTTGCCTTCTCTTCTATACCAGTGATTTCAGCTGGGACAAGCTGATTTTCTTCTGTCTATTGCTGTGTCACCATCTCATTCTTTGTCTGTCTTGCCAGTCAGGTAGAAGTGTGCAGCAGGACTGTATTTATTGCTATGTATCCCTTCAAATGAAGCAAATGAAGCTTTGCACTCAGTCGCAGTTATTATGTTGTTAAAATATTACAAGACTACAAATTGACCATATGAATGGGGGAGAGTAGCATGTGCCATGTATAGCAGCAATTCCTCATCTCTTCGCAACCCATGCCAACTGATGGTGGTACACTGAATGTTTTCTCATACTCAGATTTTTCTCCGCTCAGATACCTTTACTATTTGTTAAGGGTCAGTTCACTTTCAGAGAGTCCTCTGCAGCTTTCACTGTCTTTTTGAATGGTGTTGCTTCATCGGAGGACTGTACTTAAAACGAGTTCATGGTATGAAGCGTTCATGGCAGTAATTCGTCCAGGGGAAATTGCTTTTGCAAAGGTGGAGAAGTTAATTAAGTGTATAACAGGAGGAAGCTAAACCTTACTAATTAGTGAGAAGGGTAACGATTATGGGAGAGAACAGATGACACTTGGCTGACGATGAGCTCAAGAAATTGTTTTAGCCAAAAGGAAGTTAGGAGGGTGAGTAGAAGATGAGCCTTAGGAAAGCAAAGGCTCTATCACTGTGGCCTGATAAATTATACCTCATTTATAGCATGTCTGCTCGATCTTAATCAATAAGAGTTTGGGATGATTCTTTACCCCTAGGCACATAGCCTCCTTTTTATAGGAGCCAGGAGCCATGCCAGCTGGGTGGCATCAAATCTGAGGCTGGACTGTCCATGGGTTGGCTACTCATCTGCTGGGATGCTATCTTTACCCCAAACGGTACAGACATTTAACGTACAGGAAACAATTACTTCAAGCCCTCCATAATTAGGAGGTTCTAAATTCACTCTTCTTCTAATTCTAAATTCATTCTTGCTGTTTTTAGCCCCAAATAACTGCTGGCTGTGGTATCGCTATAGACAGGATAAAAATACTTTATTACTTTGATTTTCCTGTTGGGGGAAAAAAAAGAAATATGACAGCTTTGTCCATCATTCCACTGCACAGAGCTCAAATGTTCAATAGTGCACTTGTCCACTGGAAAGTAGCAGACAATCATCAATCCACTGGTGCCCTCATGTAAATGAGCTGCATGTACAACTGAATTGCCTAATTGGTTTCTTTGTGCACCCTCCAGTGCTGGGTTACATTTGTATTAGTGAAGAGGACTAGTTCAAGGTTAATATGCTGTTTAATTCTTATTTTAGAATTTAAGTGAGTACTATTCTTGAGCTGGAAAACAAACTGATTTCAGCCCCTCTAGCTTATATTAGATCGCAATAATATGCATGTGTGTGTCTACTTCTTTATATATTTTCTTAAAACAGGGAAGTTTTACATGAACTCTGTACAGAACTTTTATGTAATAGCAGGTTTCTTGAGTAAATTTTGACCGAGTTGTAATAAAAGCACTTAGGAAAGAAACAAAGATTAAAAAAATACATATGTAAGTAAAACTTCTCATTTACTTTAAAAACAAACAATCAAAAAAACTATTTAGGCATAAATGACCTTAGATATCTTTGAGGCATAAAATTATTAAGCATTTCATCCAATAGGTTAAATACAGAACCAACTAACCTATTAAATACCTAAAAAATGAGTAAAATATATCCCTTAATTACAAATTTGCTTGATGCTGTTGGTAAAATGAGAGAAAACTTGAACTCTGAGACAGTTTTCAGGCTTGCAAGAGATTAGTCATTGAATTAGGAACAAACCTAACCCACAGGAGAGTGCGGAATTCCAACTGGAAATTGTTGGATGTTGGTACTGTCCCTCTATTCCTGTTTGTGGGACTGAGTTGCCCATCTGTTGTTTGTTACCTTCATCCTGTTCACTAACATTAGTGGGGAAGATGGCTTGAAATGACTGTTCCATCTTTGGTCCAAAGCAAGTATTTACTTGTGGTGTAGATTTATTCATTCTATTCATTCTATTCATTCTGTGTACGTGAATAGGGCCTTTCTATGTCACACCTTTTAACTATCTTCTGCAGTAATTTAAATATTGAAAAGCAAAACAACATCCTCAGCTGAGAAAGGATTACTGATGACAGTGACATTTTGCACCTAAAGAAAAATCAAGCTAATAGACCAAGCCCTCATTTTATGTTTCAAAATAAAACAAAAGCTATTTTGCAGAAATAATATCATTTAAGCATTCATGATAGGCATAATCAATTCCATTTCAGCATTTCCTTTTTATTCTTCACTTAGGGAAATGCTATTAAATTCTATTTTTCAAAGTCAATAGGCCTTTAGTGTTCCCTGACTTCCTGTATAACCAGGTGAGAACTATAATGTTGTGCCATAGTCCTAAATTGTTATAAGGACCAATGAAATTCAAACTGTTCATAAATCATATTTCATCTTGGCAGGCCATGGAAACTTGTCACCTGATTTTGGCCGTATGATTTTGTCTTTTTAATTTTTTTTTTTTTTTTTTTTTTTTTTTTTTTTTAGGCCCATGCTCATGCTATTATATACTGGAAGCAAATACACTCACGTACTTATGACCTTTGCTGACTTTGTTCTCTAGCCAAGGAAAAACAAATCAAGTTCACCTTTGATTTTGGTATTTTTGTCCTTTGAAGCAGTAGGTTTGGTCTTTCATCAGTCTAGGTGCTGATTCCTCTGTACTGCAACCAGTTCTTTGTTCTTTTATTTGGAATAAATTGATTGCCAGTGTCCTGGAATGGATAAAAATAGAAGAGGAAGTGCTTTTTTAATTCTCTTCATGTTTAGCTTGCAATAAGGCATGTAGTAAAGCTGCAAAATGAAAATAAATAAAATGCTTCAAACAGTTTAATTTCAATCATCTTTGTTGAGATGATGCTTTAGTAAATACTCTTTTTCGACATTGTTGTGGATGCATAATAAGTAAAAAGTTATTTAAAGATAGTTATTAAAAATATATCCAAGATGGCTCAGTTTTGCAAAGCAGAAAGGGTGTACTTTCCACAGCATTTCTTGAAGTCAATTGAATGACTGAGGAAAACATTTAGGGCACGCTTTATAATGTAATTCATGACTAATTATGAAGGAATGAAGAAAAATAGACAAGAAAACAGGATATATTCATCTTAGATGCTGATTTCATTTAAACATCCTTGGAGGCTGAGATACGATAGCTGTAAATAGTTGACAAGGATAAGATAAAGATCCTCCATTTAGTACATTGATATGATGCTGAAAGCCCCTGCATGGTGCCAAATATTATACGCATGCTTATTATTATATCAAAAAAGTAGCTTAACCTGGTCTCTTTTGTGCAAATCAGTACATTGTTCTAATAAATGACAATTTGAAAGAGTCTTTTAGCAGAGTCTTTAGCAGACAAAGAGTCTTTAGCAGACAAAAGGATTTCTCATTCACTAATAGTTTGTAAATATTCAGATTTACTCACATGGCTTCTGTGGGCTTTTATTTGTATTGCTGAAGTGTCTGGAAGTGCTACTTATGGACAGTAGAATCATAGAATCACAGAATCCTTAAGGTTGGAAGGCACCTCTAGAGCTCATCTAGTCCAACCCCCTGCACACGCAGGGTCACCTACAGCAGGTGGCTCAGGACTGCGTCCAAGCGGGTTGGGAAGATCTCCAGAGAAGGAGACTCCACAGCCTCCCTGGGCAGCCTGTGCCAGGGCTCTGGCACCCTCACTGGCAAGAAATTTTTCCTCAAGTTCCTGTGGAACTTTTGGTGCTTCAGTTTGTGGCCGTTTCCTCTAGTCCTGTCGGTGGCCACCAATGAAAACAGGTTGGCCCCATCCTCCTCACTGCCTCCCTTGAGGTACTTGTAGACACTAATGAGGTCTCCTCTCAGCCTTCTCTTCTCCAGGCTGAACAGGCCCAGCTCTCTCAGTACTTTTTGTTCAAGATGCCTTATGAATGATTTAGTGAATGAAGCCTACTGCTTTTGTGGATCTGAAATGAGTAGCTAAAGAAATGGCTAATGAAATCATTAATATTATATTTATAAAATACTTCAACTACTTTTTTTTTTCTTTTTTTGCCTAAAGTCTTAGACAATAAACATCCTTGATGACATGCCAAGTTGAAGAGATAAAAAAGATGCAGATGCAAAATACAGTCATTAAAATTTCTTGGGAAAGCACCTTTAATAAGGCAATCATGTTTAGTAAAAGAGATTGTGGCACAGTAGGGGCAAATATAGAAAGTACTGCCATTTGCTCGTATCAAGTTCATGATAAAACAAACAAACAAAAACACTTTAAGCAGAAAATAGTCATGTTCATCTAGTGAAAAATGAGCTCCTAGAAATATGGCAGGGGTCGCCTCTTGCCTTAAGGAAAGCTGTCGAAGTTGATTGAGGTTTGCATTCTAGACAAAGAAGAAAGAGAAGCTAAATTTGGGGATAAGTAAAAAATTGAAGTAGAGAAGATTCTTTCTGATTTTCTGAAAGCCTTTAAAGACCTTTTAAGAGAGACCTGTGATAGGGTGATGGTTTGAAAAATAAAAGTGGTACATTTTACTCTACACATGCAGAGAAACATGACTTAGAGAAATTCATACAATCTTTAAAATCCTCTGCGGTCACTTCTATCATCAATAAGATCTTAAGAGTTTCTATGACATACTGCTCTATAAGGAGCAGTAAAATTGATGATTTTAGAATATTTTAGGGAAAAAAGTGTGTAGTAGGAATAGTATAACAAAACCCAAATTCATCTACAAATAATAGGATTACATGGGGAAAAAATTGGCCTAATTAAGCTTTTGTATCTGGAAACTTGAGTTAAAATCAATAGGAGAAGAAGCTTTAAGATTCTCGTAAGGGAGTTACAGGCAGTTGCAATGCTGAATGATTGTGTTACAGCTGAAAAACCTCCTTTTAAGGTATTTCAGCTCTGTTCTTCTGCTACCCTTCTGCCTTATCACAAAGCATTTTCAGTGCTCTGGTGAGATTTTTCCTTTTTCAAGAAAATTCTTTAGGGCTGGTCTAAAGGGCTGATGTGTAGCCACTTACTGCAGTAGCAAACAATGGTGAGAAAGGAGGCCATAAACCACCTTTGCTGCTTTGTCCCGGTACCCAGCTCTCGCTTTAATTTGCAAGGAGGAGCATTCCTGCCTCTGGGGATGCTGCAAGTCAGCCATGGCTCTTGCTCTGTTGGCCTTGACTGATCTTAGATTTGCACTCATTAGTGTTAACGCCCCACTCACTTTCTCTGTCTTTGTTCTCAGGTCTTACAGAGGGCAAAGAGAAGGAAGTGTTGAGTTTACAGAATATAAGATAAACACACCTTCCATTTGAACTATTCTGAATTTCTCATTAAGTTTTGCTGTTGATCATGTGTAGATTCCTCTGCATTCTAATTCTATTCAAACAAGTTCTTCTATCTATGGTTCATGAGGCAGAGTTTCACTCTTTGGCTTTTATTTATTTATTTATTTGGCTGATAAATCTCTAGCAACCTTATTCATTTTTTGCAGCTTTTCTCTGTAAGAAGTGGCAATGGTTGCATTTATGCAGAAATGAATTTGCAAATGCTTTGGGTTTTTTTTTATTTTTCCTCAATACACTGTGGTCAGAGGTTTGTGCTGACTTTCCAAAGATCCAAAAGTCATCTTCCTTAGAAATGAAACTGGGCATTTGACTTTTTTGATTAAGATGGGGTTTATTTCATTGTGTTAGATTTTGCCATCTACAGCTGTCTCCTTGCAGATAAAAGATGCTTTTTGTTTTTTTTTTTTTTCTATTCTCCCTTTTTTTTCTTTTTTTTTCCCCTCTGTCCTCTCTCCTTGATATAGGCAGGATCTCTGCTCTGGGTTAATGTAACACATTTGTCTCCTATATTACAGCAAAAGTCTTCAGCTGTACTAGACGAACACATGCTAAGAGCAGGGATGGGTTTGATCTAATGTCACCTTTCCCTTCCAGCATCACTGTTACCGTGGTGTGAATTGCGTTGTCCTCAGGAGTCTGTGCAGTTTTTGGCTGGGTCCCTCTGGTGATAACTTTCAGCAAGCCATTGACTAAGCATTTTCCTGCATCCCTCAGAAATGGGGTGGAGGGGTTGGGAGGAGCCCAACAAGCAGATGCTTCAGCTGGCAGAGGTGTAGGGGCAGGCAGACATCCTCAAATAGAGGCATCCTCAGATGTTGGAGTTGCTGCCTCCTAAGACCTTTAGGAAATGTCACAATTTCAGCAGCTCTCAACTCAAGCAAGGAACCTGACTCAGTTTTTGCATGTGAATGTGAGTAAAAGAAAACTTTGTTTCCCCACCTTCTCCCATTGTCAGCCTTTATTTGGGAAGTAGGCACCTTTCAGGATTGAAGGTCGTTAATTAGGCAGATAAACTAGTTTGGGTGAGGCTGCCTCTATCCTGGCTTGTGTTTATCATAAGAGTACAAGATTCCAAAGTTCAACGTTATGACTTGCTGGAGCTTCTCCTCTTGCATTTTCTTTTACAAGCATTATGTTTATTCACTGAAAAGAAAGCAAGGGTAAATAAGAGATAAAAGTGAAGAAGAAATCTGACCTTTCCTATGCTTGGGATGTACACACGTTCTCTGAGCTTTTGAAGGTTATAGACGTTCCTTTCAATAAACCCGCAGGACACAGTTTAAGCTTTCTCCATTGCAACATACACATTGTCTTTGCAAGCAAGCCGAATTCCTCCTTACCTGAGGCGTTCAAGGCCTGTCGTTGTAATTGCAAAATTCAGAAATAAGCATCTCCTATAACCATAACTGCCTTTGTGTTAGATTTTTAAAGTACCATTTGTCATCAGTGAACTTGACAGCCTGTCATTTTTGTTTTACATATTGTTACATATAATTATTACAGTCAATGAGAACCATGAAAACATAAGCCATATTTCTTTGCGAAAGTTCTTAAGAAATGAAGATTTTGATGCTTCGAACTCAGAGAAGTAGATACTATAAAATATCTAGGTTCTGTGATCCTTAGTATTTTGGCCATTGGAAAGGAATCTAGCGTCATTTGCCAACTGAGTAGTGCACGAGGAGAGCTAGTGTTTCACATTAATCAACACGAACAGCAAAACAGTACAGGGCAGCAAAAGGATGTTCCATGTGGAAGTTGCATGGGACAGGGAAAGCCACTGGGCTGGAGAGCGAGAGAGCAGGAAGCAGCATGAGTCTGAAGGCTAATGGTGGTACTCCCTAGTAGAGGTTTTATCCAGTAACTTTACTATGTAGGGTGCAGAAAAATATAGCTTTGCAGGTCAATGTGGATATTAATGGATATTATCTATTCATCTTTTGTAAAATATATGTGTCTATGTACACATGCTCATATGCATGCATGTGCACACACATATGTGGACGCACATATACTTGCAGTACTTCCAATTTTCCTCCAAAGTTTATGCCCTATCAGTGATTTGTAATCTACCATCAGAATTATTATTAGACTCCTTATTCTTAATCCTCAGATATTCAGAAAATGTGCTTGTTTCCAGTCATTTAAAATATATGGCAAAACTTTGTCTCCTTTTAGTTTGGGGATAGGTTCCTGGTTGAAATGATGTGATGTTCTCTCTGAAAAAGCGTAAGACAGCAGGCAAAAGAACAACTTTGCAGCCAGCTTTGATGATGATGTGTCATGTTTAATCAGTGAAGATTGAACCAGTCACCTTGAGATTCTGAGAGCATTGTTCAATACCATTTAAAACATTGATTTTCTGTAACTATGAATCCTCTCAAGTAGTCATTAGACAAGAAGCAAGTTTCCTAGGGGGGTTTTAATACAGCAAATGTTAGAAATATAGAAATCTAGCCTGGAGGAGGCAAGCTGGAAATGGAGGAGCACTTTGTCAGACCTGGAGCAAAGGTGGATCTCCTAGGATTGGTGGGGGGCAATGGATTTCAATTGATTCTCAGAAAGAGCCAGAACAACTTCTTGCGCTACCTGACAGAACTGCTTTTTAGAAAACTTTAAAAAAAAAAAAAAAAAAAAAAAAAGGACAGATAGTGGTTAAAAGAGAAAAAAACAAGTTCTATAAAGAAGAGTTAAGGCTTGGAATTCTCTTTCTGCAGAGCTAACATTAGTCATGAATGTTTACTGCCAACAGATGTTTCAGTGTAAAGGCAATTACTTGAAAACATTGCCCAAGACTATGTGAACCTTTACTTCAGCAAAAAGTTATTTTCCATAATCTCTCATGGTGTTTGAAAATGTTGAGCTAAAAAAAGAACGGTTATTACAGGTGTTGATTGTTGTCTCTAGCTATTGGTTAGAATGAAAGAAAAGTACAAGTGGCAAGATTCCCATGTGATGCTGAAATTGCAAGAGACATAGAGAAACAAAAAGAAAAAGATCAGCAATAGAAAATTATATACTTCTGTTTTCTAGTGTAAGCTGTACTAGACTGTACTGGCAGGCTGCTGCTGACAAACGCCTACATTTCATCGATATCACAACTTGCTGCAATCCTGCTAATAAACTCCCTAAATAACATGATCTACTCCTATAGTTAGAAATAAGTAATAGGGAGATGAGTGTAATAGATGTAATCTGTTAGAATTCTATATTGATTTCATCACCGTGTTATGAGTGTGGTCGGCATTTGGTGTTTTGTAGTACAGCATCCCTGACAGAACCCCCTATTTGTGAGTATCCCATCATCCATTAGAGAGAAAAAATAATGACAATTAGTAAAATAAGCCATTTCTGCAAGATCAGAGATTTGGTTTGTGGACTGCTTTTGGGTATCTATGAGAATCTTTCTATTTCATACCAAAAATGACCAGTTTTGAAACGTATTTTTTAACAGTTTTAGTCATCAAAGGATAATCATTATGAAATGCAACAATTTCAGTTCTGTTAGACCTCCTTGGTCATTCAAATATGATACTGCATGACTGTTTCTTTTGTACTGGAAGAACGGACACCTTAGGTCTATTGTGTGGATATCAAAGCAGGAAGCTCCGTAGACAAAAAAAGCTGCATACTTGGTCCATTCGCACAACTCCATCTCTGCAGTCAACACTAAAAGATTTCATATTATTTGAACATTGAAATGTAGCAGATGCAATCATGTTTTTTACAGAAAATTTGTCATTACCTTTCTTTGCTGTCCTGTTTACTCTCTTGTAAAATCTCCAGAGCTTAGTGAAGACTGATCATGGCTGTGATTCTCTGGATAGTTTCCAGCTCCCTCCATAGGTAAAATGGCACAGTTCAAGATGCATGTCACTGAGATCTTATCTAGTGCTTTCTACTATTAATTACCTTTTAAAAAGGTAACTTGTTCTTAATTGTTACCTATAGGTTCCTTGCATTACTCCATACCAACCGCGCGTATTTTTGAAAAAGAAACTGAACTTGTTATACAACATCTTCAGAATTATTTATTTTTGCTATTAGGAAAAGAGTAGTATGCAAGAAGACTTGTAAAATATAGTATGCAATAAGTTCCTAACTTCCTTAAAACTCTTCACTAAGAACATAAAACTTTATTGAAGTTTTATGATATTGTCATCCTCCCAAACTTCTAATACATTTTAAAAGCTTCCTGTGTGTTTAAAAAGTTCCTGTGTGTTTAGGTTTGTTTTCAAGAAGCGGCTTTTCTGCAGCACCTGGTGGTATACTTAAAAATGATGCCGGACAGAAGTGTGCAGACAGTGTGGAATTGCTTGCCCTTTTATGATTAGGAAGCTGGAAGAGCAGCTTTGTAAAAATGGGAATTGGTTACACAGCATCTTTGCTCATTGTGCAGTAATTCTGCTGGCACCAGCAGGAAGAGAATTTCCTTTATTTCGCCATTTCTTTACCATAGAATGAGCCCCTATCTGTACGTGCTTGGGATTGTACTAGGAAACTATTGGTGAGCAAATATAACTGACCTTGGAAGGTCTAATTGCTTCATTAAGGCAAAAATGAGGGAGGACAAAAAGAGAGGGCGCGGGAGTGTTGCAATTAAAACTGACAGCATTTTAAGTCTAAAAATACTTGTTACAGTTAGGGAAATTTGTCAATGGACAAGAATGCTCAAGTTTAAAAATGCAAATACTTTATTTAGAAAATACTGGAATGATGAAAGACATTGTGAGTGGTTTTTTTTTTTTTTTTTTTTTTTTTTTTTTTTTTTTTTNTCTTTTGTTTCTTTTTTGGTCAAAACAGCTTGCTGACAGTTACATAATTTTATGTAAGCATTTCAGTTTTGCCATATCTTTATGATATATTATGAGAAAATCATGCTTTATGCAAAATGTCCCCCTGATTCTTCTTTTTCCTCTTCACAATAGATCTTTTGCTATTATTTGTCTTGCATGGTGTTCAATTACTTTTTTTTTTTCCCCCCTTCCCTTTTACTTACTTTGATATTAGTCTTGTATTAGCTGCCGTTCTAGAGGTTGCTTTGCTGGAAGGCCAAGGCAATACCTTATCTCACCTACCTGTGAATGAGACACCCATGATTCATGACTCTAAATGTGTTTAGAGAGTACGATTAATCTATCACTAACTTTGATAACCAGCTCTGCAATGTGTATACGCAGAAAAATCAGAAAAGGCTCCACAGATCTCTCTATGAAACACATGCTTTTTCTGGAATGTTTTTATGGCCGCCATAAAGCATATTTCCTTATTTTGGGCAATGATCATGGGACACTGCTGAGGTTTTAAATAATATCCATGTGTCTGGCTCAATTTTATTGTCTTCTGGTTAAGTGTCAGCCCCATAGCATGCATATATCTATGAATAATATAGATTCCTTCCTCTGTAAAATAAAACCTAACCAGACATGTTTACTGTATATGATTCAAAAGATGTTCATATGTTAACAGAAATCAGAATTCATCTGGTATTAATATCTTTTTTAATATTTGATACAAAAAGAAGAATGCATTTGTAACTAGGTAAGTGCACAGAAGGTGAGCTTTCCGTATTTTTGACCTCTTTTTGGAAAATCTTGCTACTTTTCCAAAAGAGTCACAGTGCTAATGTACATATAACACCTGTTACCCATCTCATATTTGCTTTCAATGCAGACACTGTGCTTTCAATACCATGACCCCTTGTTGCAATAATCATCATCGTCGTCGTCAGTGTAGCCTGCAGTATTCCTCAGTCTGCAGCCTACATTGCTTGGATTGCAGGTGGATGCTAGGGAGGATGTTGGACTCATAAAATGCTTTCAACCCTTTCTTCCAAACATCAGTCCCTTTCTTGTTTCTGCTTGTCTGTGCCTTGTCAAATGCTTCTTTTGGGGGTGAATTCCAGTGGGGAGGGCAGAATTTCATACTTGGCCTGGTCTCAGTTTTTCCTCTTAAGTAATGCTGTTTTTAAGTGCCTTTCCCTGCAGCTGTTTGGCTTAGTGGTTCTTATTTGTTTTCTTAGTATGATATTGGGATTGTAGGCATCTCATTCAGCGTTTTTGGTCTGGTCCTGTGCCGAAGGCTGCGTAAATGAGTAGTAGTTTACTCAGTCAGCATTTAGCTTGACCATTAGGAAAGCTTGGGTATGAAGCTGTGCTTTACTCTTAGCAAGGAAAAAAGGACTTGGTCTTAAACGAAGAATCCTTTTGGTTGAGGATTCCTCTGAAAGCAGACAGGACTCTTTCTCGGAGTAAATCTTCTTTTCTTGGCAGTTGGTGGCAAAAATTGCCCTAGGTGTGCATGGTATTTAGAGATGCATGTACTTCAATGTCCAAACATTTATTAATTAGATGAACAGTCATTTCTTATGCACAGCATAACTAATTCTACTTCAGAATGTGTTCCTAAAAATGTGCTTATTCCCCTCAGATGAATCTGTGGCAGACTTTGCAGGACAGTCATAGAGCTTTAACTACTTAATAAATCCTGTCTGCCACTTTTTTTTTTTTTTTTTTTTAATGTTATTTTAAACTGGCTGCAAAAAAATGCTATTGAACTGTCAAGCTACATCTCCAATACTGCAAGTCACTGTGAAAGTAAAAAAGAATTAGTTTGGCTATTCTTTATTTCCAGTCGGGTTTATAACTCTATTTCCAAGGAGTTTCTCAAATTTCTGTGAGATTAACTGATTCATAGCTTACATTCACATTTTGCTAAAGACAGAGCTAAAAAAAAAATCAATAGATACAGAGGTATAGCTGTTGAAACCTGCTCTTAGAACTGATTCCTTGAGGTTGTGCCCTTGAACTCGCCCAGAGCCAGTTATGAAACCAGGGCTGGGATAGAACCTGGACACCGACCTACCTCCCTGGCCAAGAGGGTGGATTAAAGGGGGATGTTTCCTTGTTTGACCATTTATCCGAATTTCTTCACCAATACACAAGAAGTTGGCCCTTGCTGAGGCCGGCTCTGTGTTATGAGTAGCTGTTTGTGCAGCTGCATCTGCATGCTGTGCTTGCAAAGTGTTCCTCGTATGAAATCAGCTATTTAACTACAAGCTAAAACCGTGCGTAGGCAGACATGACTTATTCCAGTGCCCTTCTTAGTCTCCCTTTCCACAAAAGACAGCAAGCCATGCTAGCAAGAGCACAATATCTGCCTGTCTACACAAGGGGCACAGTTACTTTGGTCACAGATCACACTTCATCACACAACTGTGCCAGAAGAACTTTTTAGTAGAGAACTTGCCTCAGGCACGACGTCTCCCAAAGCTATTTCTGGGTTGGTACAGTTTATATAGCATCTTCTGTTCAAGGCTGTGCCTAAAGCCACAATCCAGCCCTTGCTTCTAAACAAGTAAGCACCTTTTTTCTTTTTTATCATGTTTCTATTTTCAGCTCTCATGTTAGCACATTTTGTGGCTTCTCTGAATTAATATTTAAGCTTTAATGTTGTTAATAGATAAGTCTTTACTTTACCTGTGTTGCTAGAAGCAATTATGAGTACCTTACTTGTTCTCCACGAATAGTATAAAATATTGATATAGGAACAGAGAGACTATTTATATTCACCAAATTATATATCCTCATTCTCCTTGCCCCTAATGGATAACCTTACTAGGACTTTTAGAGAAGATGAGAGTTGCATTGGTTTCTCATATATTTTCAGCCATATCTACCAAAGTGTTTATTGTCAATCTGAAACATTAGATCATTTTTCTAGCCAAAGAAAATATATTGGGTCCACCAAGGAGAAAATGGATAAAAGTTTTTGACTTACGTTCTGTAGCAGATCTGATGATCTCAATGTGCTTCTTGTCCATAAAACCTACAAATATAAAGAAGAATAATTGGTGGACTTTCAGTTAGGTGACCAAACTGAAAGATATGCAGGAGGAAGATACTTGAGTATAATTTGAATGTAAATTTTTTGGTAACGAGTTTATCAAATACAATGTCACTGTGGAGATAGGTTAAAATAAAACACTCCCCCCCCCCCCCCCCAGAATAATCCTTGTTTCTGTCAAGACTTTGCAGGTAAAGACTATTTGAAAACAAGGGAAAGGAGGGGTACCCATTCTGCTGTCACTACTACTGAATAATATATGTCCACTTGACAAGCAATGCTCACAGATCATCTTGCAGAACAGAAGATGATTAAGATAGAGATATTACCTGGGAAGGGAGAAGACAGATCACCCATTCATTCTGAATAAGTCATCAGACAGCGCAAAGGGAAAGGAAGACTTGTCAAGGATCACATCCTGAGGGTTTGTCTCTGTTGTTCCATGGCAATGACAAAAATTCAGAGTTCCTGTGATTCCTGGCGCTAAAATCCCTAAGTATCTGTACGGGCTTTGTGCCACAGGCAAGTGGCACAAACTCTGTTTTCTTCAAAGCTCCTCAGTGGCTGTAAATGTGTGTGCTGTCGAAGCCTCTTTGTATGTACATGTAGCTTTTTCTCCTCCCTTGTTTACATTAGACCTGGAGATCTGAGGTCAGAAGGCAAGCCTTGGTTTGAACGAGGTCTGTTTTATATAAAAGTCTCGAGTTTTACATCTAGAGCTCAGTTAGAAGTGGGAAACAAAAAAGAGACACTAAAGTCGTAAGAGGAAAAACGTGTGCTATGCACGTGTCCCCACATTGTTAATAAATTAGCTCAAATGCAAAATGACTGAAGGAATAAGTAACATGACTGTGTAGCCTCTGTATACACTATTACCATGCTGGAAGATGAAAATAGTACCCCAAGTGACCTCTGGAAAGTAACCAGGATATTTTGTACCATATTTCAAATTTCCATAGTCTCAGTAGCAGGGGGTTCAGGGAGAAAAGGTGGTTTGTGAGTATGGATCTAGTCTAAGATTTGTGATGGTTGCTTCTATCAAAAACAATTTTGCATGTGAAAATGGAGAGTGGCTTCTTTTCTTTACATCTCAGTCCTGTGTATGTGGAAAAGGGCCACTACTGTTTACCTATATCACAGTGAAGATGAATTATTAAGGTTTGTGAGGTTCTCAGATGCTACAGTAAATGTCTGTGAAATGTGAAGTATACTCAGAGAAGGATAGCTAATGCTAGTTTAATAATATCAAAACAGGAACCTTCAGTATACAAGAAGACTGCAACTACATCTGATAACTGTACCAGGGTATCATTGATTGCTGTCGCTTAAGTTGTCAAGGTTTACATTGCCAACAAATCTACATTAGATTTATTTCTGCCAGAAAAAGAGTTGTCCTGAATTATAGCAGCCTGAGTTTGTGGGGATTTTTGTAAGTGTTAAAAAAAAATTTTGTTGCTTTTTGAGCTTAAGGACAACAGGAAAGAAGAAAAATATATTTTTATAGAGAGGGGGAAAAAAAAAAAAAAAGGTAGTGACATTTTAAATAGTAGAGAAAGGTTTCTCGATAAAACCTTCCTAAAGAGCTCCAGGGATCCAAGAATTACACATTATCTTATTGAATGGTGCAGGTCTTACATACAGCCTTCAGGATAGGATTTCTTTTCACTAGTCCTTGTAGTGGGGGGGAAGGGGGTTCAGTTTTTTCATACTTATTTATCTTGTGGATCTATTGTTATTTTACTTACCTACCAAGACTTTGCATGCAGAACTCCTCCCTTTTTTTCAGTGGTCATTTTAATAATTTGAAAGACACACACCACCCTAAATGTTATCTGAACAACACACTAATTCTTTTTGGTAGAGAGCTATGGATTTTATTCTGTAATGTTTTTTTACAGATAGCAAATTCCTATAAGCATGATTCACTGTCAGCATTTATGGAGTTAAATCAAGAACCCAAAAGGAGGGCATGGAAGGAGGGCATGCGGAAGAAACGGTGAAAGTGTAAATGGCAGCGAGAAGCTCAGTTCCCGTGGAGAGCGATTTCCACATCTCACCCAATAGTGATTTCCACATCTCACCTACATCTCTCAATTTTTAATATCATGTTTGATAGAGTCAATAGGAACTAAGCACGCAAATAACAAATACGCTTTGAGAGTGAAAGGCTAGTGAGAGGAGGACTCTCGAGCCAGTCCGTATGGTATTCCCGTTCCTGGAACTTGCTCCTTTACTGCCCGTGTGGCAGATCTAGTGTCCTCTCCACGCTGGTGTCTGAGGAGCACTGGGTGCTTGGGGTGATAAGTCCCCAGTCCCACTTTTTTTCGGTGAGCAACTCAGACGTTTTTGAAATCTGAAGGATGATGGTCAAGCCTCTTTGTTTAGGCACCCCTTACATTTTTATCTTGCTTCTGTAGTCTAAAGAGGCTCAGTTCAATGGCATTTAGTGCATATCATAGATATTTCTGGGGAAAATGTTGCTTGATGGTAGTTTCTGTGACATCTGTTCACTCCTGCTTCTCACACGTGTGGTGTGCATAGGCTTTTACGAAGTTGTGCTTAAGGTTATATATGATACTTTGACTCAAGTATCAGAGAATGCATCGTTCTAAAATCCAATAAATTCATTCACCTTGTCATCCCTTTTGGGCAGAAATGCAGGAAATTATATTTAAATAGACTTTATAATAGCAGCAGTATTTTTCACCGTTTTAATGCCTTACACTCTGTGTCAGATATGATAAAGAGGAAAACATGTTGTCTGTTTATAAATATGGCAATATCTTAGAACAAATCTAGATGACTTCCAAACTAGCAAGACAGACAAGTGTCAAAACTTAATATGCATTAGGCTAGCAGGAAAATAACATATTCTGCTCACTTTCACATCACAAATTTTCCTATATGCTTAGTTATTAGGAAAGCATCAAGTGTAATTTGTGTTTTTTGACAGAAACATTTAGAATAGATGGATGGATTAAATTTGTCAAGTGATACACTCCCAGTTGAATTTACTGTGATTCAGCCTAAGAGAAAGGCAAGGTGAATTTGTTTTGCTTTTCTAAGAGGAAGAAAATTAAAGATTAAGGCAAAGGTAATTTATTCAGTTGCATAATTCTTAACAGTAGCAAAACAATAATATGCTAAATAACCTACCATTAAAATGTGTTATGTCTGAGAATAATCCAAATGAAAAATTCACAGGTATTGCCTTTTATTTTCAAAGTTCCCTATAACAAATAAAAATGCTTGTAAAAGAAAAATAATATTTGTAATGACAAAAATAGTGAAGGCAACTATTAATGTAAAAAAGTATATGTTTTAATTCTGTAATATGGTTATTTGTGTTCAGTATTTTACTTTTGCAGATAAGCCGTAGAGACTCTTAGTATATCACTCTTCCACAAATCTTGTTATATCTGGTGGTGGTCTTGAATTTTCATCTGGCTTCAGTTAACATTGGAATATCTCCTAAATTAAAAAATGATAATAAAAAAAAAAAAAAAACAACAACAACAACAACAACAAAACCTTTTTTCCTAAAGCCCTGGGAATAGTTTTGTAGTGAATTTCTGCTATTCTCATATTGTATTAGTCTAATTATATCATATTATACATTGTAATGAATAATGTAATGAAACATGAAAATCACTCAAAACCTCTGATTTTTTTTATTTATTTTTATGGAAAATATTTATTTTTCACATATCACTTGGAAGTAGTTGAAGAAAAGCTCATATTTAGTAATCAAATTCGGTTTATTCTTAAAGGATAATGGATTTCTACACAGATATGATGACAGCTGTGCACTCTGATTCCGGGCAGACGTTACTGAAGTAGTCTGTTATGTAGCATTCAATTATTTTCTGTGACTATGTTTGGAGCAAGGTGAACAGGTCACATAAAAATTTGGTAACACAGTAAATTTGTGAAACAAAATCTAAGTATTTTATATAACTGCATCTGTGAGACTTTTTAAAGAGACTGTGCCTTAGTTTTGACTAAATTCACAAGTCTTCACTTATGTATCGTGTATAAGGTAAAACTGGTTTCACAACTGAAACGAAACAACTGAGAGAGAACAGCTCAGAATTTTATTAATTCCTACAGAGTTTGAGTAGTGTTTGTTTGATAAGTCCTCAGCTGTAGATTGAATGTTTGTTTCTTTATGGATTACCTTTTAGTTTGTATAGTTGTATAATTTAAATGAAATTTCATGATACAGTCATCTGTATTCAGAGCGCGGAAGGTCTGTAAGCCAAGGTAAGAATACAGACCGTGGTGTGTTGTGCTGGGCTTGACAAAGGAACCGCTTAACACAGGCACTCCGGCAAAGCACCTTCGGCGGGGGCGTTCCCAGGCTTCCCTAAGGTTATCTCTGCGTACAGCCTTTGGAGAATAATGCCCACTTCAGGAAATGCCTCTGTGATTATTTTTATTGCAAAATTAAAGGTGATGAATTGGAGAGAAAAGAATTAAGCGTGTTTGTGTGCTGTGGCAAATCCTTTTATAGCCCTTTGCCTATTAAAAGGGTACATAGAAACCATCAGTTATATAAAAGCCTAATAAAAGTCATAGAGGCATTGAGCTTTTGGGTGACGTATTGGAAACCTTTCTTCAAAAAAACTGTAATACCCTTATACGTAAAAGAGATCTCAGAAAGGAAATGGGTACATTAGGTGATTGTTTTCAAACAGCACTGTGTATGAAACCCTTATCTCCTTTTTATTTCTGTAAATTTGAATGATGTATAGCAGCGTATCTTGTAGTTTTCGTAATTTAGCTTTGCCATTGTTTGTACTGCCGTTGTGCTCGTTACACATCCGTTAATATTTTGGCCGTGTAAGAACTATGAATGGCCATTGTTGACAAAAATAGGGCATAAGGACATAAGGACAAAGTGGGCCAAGCTGAGAATGGTCCAGAATGGAGCAGTGCTCAGGTGGCATCACTGGGCTTTTTCCGTACACTGCAGCGAACGGCAGCTGCCCGCTGAGCGCTCTGTTAGAAATTTGTTTTAAGTGATGAAGAAATAGGTGGGGAGAAGTATAAGGAAGATGAAAAATAATTGGAGTTAACTTTTGAAGAAATGGAATGAGGCAGCAACAACTTCAGACAGGCACAATTGTGATCACACTGTGAAATGGATGGGCCATGGCCATGCAGAGCTGGCCCAGGTGTCTCTTCCCTTTTCCCCAAAGAGCCACCTCAGCTTTGTACCGGACAAGAGAGACAGACTCTGTCAGTGAGGGCAACGTGTAGTAGGAGAGACGTAACTTCTAGTCCTGACTTCAAATAAAGCGAAGTAGGGATTTAAATCCAGACTCTGTCGATGGATGCTGTAACTCCTAAGCCTTCTGGCTGTTGATGATGAGTTTCTCTTCCCCTGTTTCTGCAACAGTCTTGCTTTCATTGTCACAAAAGCTAAAAACTGTGTTTTTTTTTTCATGAGATGGGGTTCTTCTTTTGCATTCAAAATATTAGCAAGACTAATAATTTTAAATGCAAAGGTGATATGTTAAGTTCATGTCTGATATAATTCCACTGAAATTAAAGATCTAATATTTGATCCGAGTGACTCATTTTAGCATATATATTTATGTTCAGTCCCAAGTAATGTTGTATAACAACTTTTCATTCTTTGAATTCTTCATCACACCTTTTTATTTTGGAAAGAATGAGCAGGGACTGCTATGTTATCCAGCAGACCGGCTTTAGAATGAGTGAGGCAGGATCATGAATGCAAAAAGCACCCCCAGGACGTAGCGCTTGCAAGCGGCGCACAGAATTGCTTGCCAGTGTATCTGATAGTGATAGGTATAAAGAGAGGGGAGGTTTCGACCAAAGGGACTTCAGCTTGTGTCTACCTGGGTGAAACAAAACCGCTGCGATTCCAAATAAGCTTTCTGCCTCCTTCTATCAATGGCTAATATAATCCCTGCAATGCAGAGCAGATAGAAGGAAGATTGGAAGCATAAATTGGTAAGCAGCAGCCTTTTAACAGTGTTGTACAATAGGCCACGCAGTCATGGGTACTGTTTTGCAACTGATTTCCTAACTGACTAAAAGCTATTTTCTATTTCAATATGTTTTCCATTGCTGACTTCTTTTTTTTTTTTCACAGAACTTCCAGAAAATAATTTCATGTGTTTATTTTGAAATGAGCACTAGGACAAGTTCTCAAGGCTACTCTAAAAATATAACTAGCAGGAAGTGGACAGGTGAAAACTGGCTTCTTATTTTAGCATCCACAGATTTTATGTTTAAATTTCCTCTCTTTTTGTACAATTTTAGGACTTGTAGAGTGCACCCAACCACATTAGTTGGATAGAATGGATTGCGGAAGCCTGGCTAATCTTTTTATACAGTGTAGATAACAGGAAAATGGTATGGTATGGTATTCCATGTAACTCCATATGTATGTATGGAATAACTGTGCTGAAAGAAGACAGCTATTTAAATAATAATGGTATACATTTAGAACAGAAACAGTTAGTGAATGTATATGTATATTTACATTATACTAGCAGGAGCTAGTGTGAGGAGAAAAAAAAAAAAAACATTTAGAAAAGGATTTGTTTCTTACCTTCAGCTCTGAAAAGTGACCTGCCTTTTTTTTAGATAATATGTAGCGTTGTTACCTCTATGCTCATCTACTGAACTAGCACAATCTAAGAAAGATAAATGGATGTTTCTGTAACAAGAAAACGGTGTCATTACCATAATGTCATTGCTACACTCTTGGACTAAACTGTTTAGATACTAGAATTATTTCAGTTTGCTAAATGTCATTCTCTACTTGTTCTTTTAATTGGGCAGATAATTTGCAGAATATATGGGTTTATATTTTTATCCTTGTTATTAGTACAACTAGTTATCTTAAATTCATGGGATAATAACTCCCTGAGAGTTATTTCAGAAAGCTTGCTGCTTGTATTGCGATTACAGGTGTAAATGTGTATTTTTTTTCTTCACAGCTTACTGTGTGCACTTGATATGTTGCAGCTTTATTATGAAAGGGACAAATTAAGTTGTGAGCCTTATGATGAAACTCTGGTTAACTATGTCAGAATTTTTTTTCAATATTTGCAATTCTTGTGAAAACCATCCTCGAGATATCACCAACAGTTCTAGTTTTATACACCAGCATTGTGTATGGTTTTATACCAGTTTCATATTTTATGACTATTCTGGATCTGTTTCAGATCTATTATGAAAAGGATCTGTTACAAAATGTATCTGGATACTTCTGTTTTTTTCATTTTAGGGGAAAAAAAAAAAAGTACTAGGACAAACAGAAGACTCCAAACATCTTGATCTGTCACCATGTAAACTATGCGAGTTACTCCTCTTTTATGCAACATTTCAACTCTCTCAGAGTCAGAAATAGAAGACTCACAGTCATGAGAAGTTGAATTCTTAATAACATCAAGTTTATGTGAATTCCCAAATAGCATCATTTCACAGGAGATGGAGGAAGGTTCACAGGATTGCAGAAAGGTAATTTCAACTTGCTTCCCACCTTTACTACAGTCTGAAGAAAACAAAAAAGAAACAAACAACAAAAAAGAAATTTGCTATTAGTATTAGTCTTTCCATCTTTGGATGAAAATTTGAAATAAGTCAAGTTATTGTTTCTGACTTGATCGTCATTTCTAGGTAGTTCTGTAGTTTTCAAGCAATTGTATGCTCGTTCATAAAGTCAAAAAATTCTGTTCCCTGCTTACTGAATTTGGATGGAGTTGTTTGTTCAGCTTCTAAATTAAGGTTACTACTCTAAATTTCAGTCTCATTCCAGTATTGATTCTTCTTAACGAAGAATGAAGCCTTCGTGCAAATACCTCAGGAAGCAAAAGGATTACTTCTGTACTGCAGCTGTGCCAGTATGTAATGTAGTATTTTTTTAACGTTAAAATGAAAAATGATAATCCCTTCCAGAGATTCCTTAATCTGCTTGAGAGGAGGGAGGTTCCCCTTTAGAATTCTCTGAAACTTTAAATCACTGTGGAGCACTGGGTATGAATCTCCGTTAAGTACTTGTCACACCAGTGGTTATTTGCCAAAGGGCACTATTTCACTAGAGTTACAAGAGGGTTTACAGAAATGTTAATTTAGAAGGATCCTGAAAAAGTTATCTAGTCTACTAGAGGCTACAATGTCTAAATCATTTCTGACAGATGTGGCTAGCTTGGCCTGGGAATATCTCAATAACTGAAATTTTGCTTTGTCTTTCTAGGTTACTTATTCCAGGGTTTAGTTTTACCTGTCCTTGAGGTTAGAAAGCTTTCCCTAAAACCTAAGCCTGCTGCTGCTGCAAAAAGCTGTTTATACATAGCCTTAGTAAGGCAGGTATCTGCATGGTACAGTTGGTCACTGGTCTCTAGAACATGTTTGTGGTCAGGATGATTCTCGATATGTTCATAATGACATTGAATATATTCAGTTACTATATTTTATATGACGTGGTAAAACCCTTCCATGATACTATGTTGGAAATAACATATATGTTCAGTTTCACCTCAAGTGCCATGTAGGTTATTCATAGTAATGTTGCTCTGTTAGAAATAAGTTATTCCTTTTTCCAGTATAGAAGAGGACAGGGTTTAAAACTGCTCTATTACACAAATGCCAGGCCCCATATCACTTTTGTCAGCCGGCTCATAAAATAGATAGAGCAGTTGCCACCAGAGTAGATCAAAGGATTAGATATTTAATCTTTCAGATGCTTGGCTCCTTAGGATCCAGAGTGCAGTGATAAAGCCACTTATTTTTGCTCCTTAATCGTGAATGTCAGGAGATACAGTCTGGAGAAAGATGAGAAATAAGAGTTACGACTAAAACAAGGACATGCTTAATGTACGTAAGCTTGATTAAGGTAGCTCGCAGAAGCAAGGCATGGGGCAGCTTTGCTTCTCTCTGTGATACATGAAGATGAAATTAAAAGCCAATTATGTACAGGTCATGAATCACTCATCCAGGAAGGGCAAAAACAAAAATAAGAGGCTTTTACTCTCTTGAAATCTGTGGAGTTCTGCTAAACTAAGTATTTAATTCCTTAATTATACAGATTAAGTGATAAAAGCATTGGCCCAAAGGCTACTTAATGCCTTTTTGTGTTTGCATTTTTGTGTTTGCATGTTGTGTGTCAGAGCACACACAAAAAAAAGATCAACGTTTGTATTTTTAGTATTGACATAAAGAACGATTCAGTTCTTATATTTTTCATGAGTAAGCATGTACCTTTGGATTGATAGGAAGAAAGCAAAGTGAAAGAAAACGCGTAAGGAATAGGTTGGAATCACGGCTGGGCAGAAGAGGGCACGAGGCTATAAATGGAGCAGATGTAGCATGGAGTTTGTTTCTGCGTTTGTGTGTTCCTTTTAGTGGGTATAACACCTGCAAGTGATTGTCCATACTGTTTTTGCTTTGTCATGAATTTAACTTTATCATTTCCATAATCTTAATTCCTTATATGAAATATATGTTAATAAAGGTGCAGGGATCTTCAAACAATCATTGGATTAGTGGATTGATCCTGTTTACATTTGGGTTGTTATAGACACATGTACTCAATTCTTTCAGTGCTTTAGGGAGGCAAAATTAAATAAAAAATCCTAACCCTGTAACATTTTCAAAACCTAGTTTACCTGAGAAAGACTTTTCTGGTAAGTAAATGTTTGTATTCATTAGCATTTAGCGAGCCAAGTTAATTTAAGAAACTGGAGGAAAAAAAATAAAATAAATAAAAAAATAAAAGCAGAGCTAATTTACTGACATCTCTACTGACACTGAGTATTTCCAGTCTGCCCATGGGCAGATGTTAGGCAGACCTACTAAAGCACTTCTGAGAATCAGTTCAGTTCCAGAAAATTTCCATTTCATTAAATTTCTATATATGGAAAGTATTTATTTTCATTATAGCTAATAGTTTTATTCAGATATTATTATCTGAATCATCTATTATCTAAATAAGGAAATAAAAGATCTAACTATCAAAAGGCCAAAGTTATTAGGATGGCAGTGATTTTCATGCGACTTTTTACAAATACCCAAAGTTTCATGATATTTAATACAAATGATTTGTTGCTCTGTGATAAATCCTGAAGGTGCATTATTCTTTTTTTTTTTTTTTTAACCATCATCTTAATTCTTTATTTATTATTCTCTTGTTTTTAAAAAAAAAAAAAAAAAAAAAAAAAAAAAGTTATCGGGAATCTGATAAGGCAACTGAAGAAATACCTAATGTCTTTTGGTAATCAGTCATAAGTACCTGACATGAATACCTTACAATTCATATTGTCTTTTTTTTTTTTTTATACAAATAATTCTGCAAATAATAATCATGAATATAGCCACAGAAACTGAGATACTTTGTAAATAAAGAAAAAGACTTTTTTCTTTCTTTATCCTGGAAAGACTTTCCAGTATAATTCAATCTGATCTGGAAACAATGATGAAAACCAACCAAAAACTGAGAATGTGCCTTCTTAGGACCCAATTCAAAGACACAGAATAAGCAAGAATCTTGTGGGGTTTTTTGAGGCTTTGGCTGACAGCCATCGAGAACAGAAAAGCGCTCCTGCTGAATTTATTTTTCCTTAATTTCCTTTCGGGAAACGTGGCACAGAATGGCTGTTTTCTTCATAACATACGTGCACGGCAGTAGTGACCGAGGTTGTGTTCCCGACAGCCCCGCTTCGCTGGGCAGGAGGTGCGTTGCTCCTGGGCCGTTTCGTCAGAAGACCTCAGGTAAATGTGGAATAGGAAGGACGAGAGGGCGCAGGTCTTGGGCAGTTACTAGGGCGTATAATAGTGGGTATTAGTAATCAATGTAAGCGAAAAAAATTGAGGGGATGAGCTTTCAGAGATAAGTGTGAAATAATAGAAACAACGTGCACTTAGTAGTCTGACCAAAGGAGGAGCAAGTTAAGTCCTGAGTTGTTGAATTGCCCTCGTTTACTTTTCCCTTTAAAGGGGAATAGGTCTAGGCAAGCCCAGCACTTCTTAGCAACGTGGCCTAGGACGTGCATTTTCCACACAACTGTTTGTACTTGCAGAGGAACCCCTGTGAAATCCGTGACTTTAAATTTTAAATTTAGTAGGGATATTCTGCTTCAAAATCTGCCTGTGTATCTGTTTCAATTATGTCCAGATCAATAAAAAGAAGAGTGGCTTTGTTAGCAAACGCATTTCCCATTTATTCTCATTTGCTTAACACTGTTCATGGTCGTGCATAAAAAAAAAAAAAAAAAGGGTCAAATATTCTCATTATAGGTGTTGATATTTGCTCTTAGTCCTGCACAAACAAGCAGCATGCACAAGGGAAAACAAGAGAACACAAAAACTGGAGACAAATGCACATTTTTTTTTTCCCCAATTCTAACTTAAATGAACAATTCTTTTTCCTCCTAAGAAATTCTTCCTCTTGGGATAGTCTTACTTACATAGAAATCAAATGCTAACAGCTCAGAAGGTATTGTTTTATGCTACTTGAGATATACTGTGAAATGACTGTGTGTGTGTTTGTGGATAGCTGTATATAGACACACACACAGGTGTGCACATTCACACTCACACACACACACACACACACACACACAGAGACTCCCAGATATGTATTCACATGGTGTTAACAGCCTAGACTAAGCAAAAAGCGAGGAAATAGTAAATTCAAGCTGTTTGCTTTGCCTTATCTATTTCTATTATGTATGGTAAATATTGCAAATCATACGGTCTATCAAATCTCATGCTGTTCAGAGACTCCGGCAGAGTTTTGTCGCAACAGGGGATTGTAAAGATAGAGGCAGCAGCAACTCTTGAGTTTCCCAGGCTTCACTGTGTTGAGCTTTTTATGATATCTGAATTTATTTTTTCTATGTCAATCTGCTTTGTTTCCCGAGTTGCGGGATTTTGTTGTTGGTGGTTTTTGTTTTTGTTTTTTGTTTAATAAAAAATAGAATATGTTTGGCAGCAGATTTTTTCATGATACTTGGATTTTAAGGAAGTAGAAACCATCGAAGAATAATAATAGGTGATTGAATAAAAAGATGGGCATGGTGATACTGTGCATGTTAGGAACCGTTCTTGGCTATGAAACCAGGTTCTGGTGTCTGCACATGTGTTCTCTTAAGTGCCAGTGCAAGTCAAACCTTTAAAAATTGTAGCATGTAGGCTTTAGTTAAATATCCCAAACTTTAGAAGATAAGAAGATAATTCTCTCTTGTACAAGACAACTTTTTAAAGAACTTCAGTGTAGAAACTTCTCTCTGAAATTCCTTGGTGCATGTGTGTATGAGTTTGTGTGGTGGGCATTGTATAAATAGAAAGATGTGAGGTTGGAATAATAACTTTTTTAAAATTCATGTCTTCTTAAAACTCTTGAGAGTGTGAACATAGCAATTCACCTCTTGTGCTTAAGACTCTATTTTTGTCTAAATGCCTAGAGAAATGTTTGTCTTATCATGGGGGATATTTATCTTTGATGTAATACATTATTTAAAATATTTAAAGGCCAGCTTTTGATTTAAAACAAGCAGTAATTATAAATTGTATTGAATTAACTTAGAGACAGCATTTGTACACCAGAGACCTGGTGTACAAATTGAGATACACAAATTCATTTGGTTTGTTAGACATACTACCATTAATGTTATTTTTAAGGGAAGTAGTATTTGATAATGAGACATAATGTCTTAGGCAGAGGTAATAAGATTATGATGGAGAAAAAAAAAAAAAGAGTCTTTTTTGACTAGTTAATTACCTTAAATTCGGATAAGGATAAAATTGGCACAAACTGTTGCAGCAAGATAGAATGGCATGTATTTTTTCTGTACTTTACTTGTCAGTGGAGTACGTCCAACTATATCCACAGCATCCATATCTGCATATTTTATTTTCTTCTGAACTTTGCAGTGTTGCCCAGCAGAACTCGAGAGACTTTTTACAGAGTTAATTTCACTTACTTTAAAAACATCATGTCAAAATATGCATAAAGTTCTTGAAAAAATAATTGAACAAAAGAGATAAAAATCTTAACTACTTTAAGTCATTCTATTCCTGTTGTCCTGTTTGCTCAAAGGGTCCACGTGGTGATAACCCCACTGATTACACACTCAACGACTGTGCTGAAGGGTGATTACCATAGTGCCAAGAGGGGAGAAAATTTTCCTAGAGTCAGAAGTGGTGCAAAGCTATTTTTACTGTCTCTTACTGTATTCCTGTGTCCTTTACAATGTATTCACTAGATGAGGAACTGTTGGAGACTGTTATAATTCATTTTAAGATTTTATCTTAAAATGAATGTGGATGTCATCTACCTTGACTTCAGCAAGGCTTTTGACACCGTCCCTCACGGCATCCTTCTGGGCAAGCTCCGGGAGTGTGGGATAGATGAGTGGACAGTGAGGTGGGTTAGGAATTGGCTGGAGGGCAGGGCTCAGAGGGTGGTGATGAGTGGC